>JAVLUX010000020.1:37170000-37432500 GCA_032164185.1 Moxostoma hubbsi | reverse complement strand
ATTATGATGGTAATGTTTTCCACATGTTCAACTGCAAAAAGGCTACTGGGGTTTTCACACTTGAACCCTCTTAAAAAGAACCAAACTGAGATCTTTTTTCAGTTCACCCACAAACAAATAAATATTTAAACTGTGAAACAGTCTTCTTCATATTCAAATATTACCATCCACCGTGTACCTGTTTTTGTCCATTTTGTGATAGGGTCTCAGCCCCCTAATCATCATCATTAGTTTTTGAAACACAGTCAACTTGTATATTAGGGATGCTCCAATCAGGATTTTAACATCCGATACCAATCTCCAATTTTCTTTTCATCTCATCAATCGATGCTGATCATTTAACTTTTATCAGCAGCTCTGTCAAAACTGGTTATATGTAATCTTTCTGCTCAATGTCACTGTTAACTACATTTCCCTGTTGGTAAAACCATAGTTGTTGCCTAGTTTTTGCTGTCAAAAATAATGTTGGTTGATTGAATAATTCAGCATACACAAAATATATTGTAAAAATATAAACGTTACTCTTTATTCTAGGCCTTAAAAACTAGTTGGGTTATACAAACTATTCTTTACTGTATATAAGATAGTCCTAAAGAAAGAGGCTTAATGTCAAACTGAAGTTGAACTGATAACCCATTGGTGTAATTAAATTTAAAGTGAAAATTTTGGTTAGTTTGTCATTGTTTCATTTAATTATTTTTATTAATTGTTTTATTATATTTAATTTAGCAATGCATTATATTATAGTAACTAAATATTTTATATAGATTTATTATATGTATGTTCCTTCCTTTTCATTTTGTTGGATGTTGGTAATATTAGTTCCGCTTTCACTTGTTTCCGCGGGGAGTGTAATAAGGGCGACACACTCTCTCATGAGGTAAACAAATGACAGGAGAAGAGTACTTTACAGGTGTTATTGCTAATGATGTTTGCTCAGCAAAAATTTAATAAAGATGTTTGAATTGTACCCCATCTTGTATTCTGTGTTATTATTATGATATCTGTGCCTTGCAGAGACGGAGATCCTGCTACTGCAGATAATGATAAAAAACGCTGCACGCAGGATGCGCCAGTTTAGTGTAAATAAAACGTTTAGCGCACGTGAGCAAACGGAACAGAACTCACTTCTGTTACTCTAAATATGAGAGGGAGTTGTGGGAGAACCGCTCTGAAAACACTGTAATAATGTTCTAATTTAATATAGACTGGACAGAGCAGCAAATAAACTTTGAAGGGAGCAGACTATTTATTTATTTAATTAAATCGCAGCCCTTTGCAATTTAATAATTGTACAAGGTCATATCGCGGTTTCGATTTTATTTCGATTAATTGTGCAGCCCTAATATACATACATATATATACACACACATATACATATATCTCTCTCTACTGGCAAACCTTGCATCCAACCAACCAATGACCCCCTCTTCCAGGTGCGGCACACTTCCTTATACATTTTCCCCTCTGCCGTTAATTGAACCACTCCACACAATCACGGCAATGGAAAGAGAAAGTAAAACGGACCGCTGATTGTGGCACAGATTTTCTGCACTGCCACAAGGTATACATTTTTTTTTTTTTATACAAACACAAATTAATGTTTTTTCCCTTTTAGATCCTTTGAATTCCTTTTTAATAACTTCAAAATTTTATTTTAAGCTCTTTTATTATTTTACTTATTTATATTTCAATTATAGCCTATCATTATTTTTCTATATTGATTTTATAGATATTTATATATTAACTAGTAGTTGAATAGCTTAGTTTAAAGCTTTTGCTAATCTTTTGGATTTGCTCTGCACTATTATTTATTTATTTATTTCTGATATATATGGAACTATTAACCCATAAACAGAAATTACAGAGTCACAAAAACAGGTTGAAATCAGTAAGAGAACAATGCAACTCCTCAAACATTACAGCAGTTTAACAACATTTCACAATCTGTGAAATAAAATTCTCAGTCCCTAGAAACTTAGTGTGTGAATGAATGTCCTTTTGTGGCATCCAAAATAGATTTAATAGTCACTGATAGTAAATAGTAGTGCAAACAGAACCAGTAGAGAGGTAGTCAGTTCAATCAATGAGAAATACCAACAGAAATGAAGGGGCTCCACTTGTAATAGCAGAAAGGCTCTATTCTGGTGATCAACTTTAGAATCTCTTCTTCTCTTCTCACTAATCAATAATCAGTCACTGGGTGGCTCGCCATCTCGGTTTTTGAAGGGTTTGATCAAATCACAAAACAAAACCTGACCAAATCCGGGGGATTTTATAAGCATTCACCATCCGCATTAGATTTCACAGGTTCACAATCAGCAACCATCAGCATCACAATCAACAAATCACCACTCTTAGATTTGTCATCGCGATCAGTGAAACGTGTCTCATCTTTATGACATCACACACAGTTTTTTCGGTCTCAACCTAAACTCATCACACTTTCAATGTTGGATTATTTTTTTAATTTATTTATTTTTTTAAACTACACTATGGCTTTTATTAGACATTTGAATGCATCTGTTTAGTACTTCTCTTGAAAATATAGTTATTGTAAATTACATTATTTTTCTAGTTAGTCGAATTATGACCTGTGTTACACTTATCTCAAAGTCACCAGAATTGAACGCTTTGGTGTAAACTATTTTATTTATTTTTTTAAAATCTCTCGGGGGACCATGTCCCCAGACCCTCCTAAATATAAGGTTTATTGCAGATTTCTGTGTGTACCATCAGATGAAATCCTGCAGGCGGCGCTGTTGACCTGTCTAAACCGGTGCCGAATTTCCCGAGACTGTTCAGAGCTTCATGAAGGATCCACATTTGAGGAGACACTAAAACCTGCTGCTTTTCTTGTTCAATTGATGATTGGAGAATATAATTTCCTAAGAAGACCAAAGGAAATCAAAACTGGAAAACTTCCCTCAATAAGGAGATATTTATGATGCATCACGGGACATCTCAGGACAAGTCTTCATTTTTATTCTTTATAGTGTTTGGTACCAACAAATGTTACTTACTGGCTCTAATTTATTGTAAAGAACTAATAACAAAGTTTCTAGTACACTGTGTATAAAACAAAGTTTGATTAGGAGTTTAACAGTATTTTATTTGAATCGTTTTACTTAAAATATTTCCAATTTTATTGAATTAAAGATTACTCAATTCAATTGGATGGATCTTTTAATGAAATTGAAATGCATGAATGTAAAAATTAAAACGTGTATTTATAACTATTCTAACTGTCAGTCTATATAAATATACTTTATGAAAATGCTTCCCGACACTCTTCAAACTGTCTTGAGCTGAATTCATGAGTAACTTGTTTGTAATCATACTCAGTAGTGAATGTGTTGACCAGTGGAGGGCGCTCTACAGTCAGACATGCAGCATTACCTCAGAGTAAAGACACCGTATATTCCCCCCCGTGACTCATGTGAGCTGCCAAATGAGCTCCAATACTTGGGTATTCCGCTTCTTCTCTTCATCGGCATTCGACGTCACTTAACTGCCTAATATGGTCAAATCCGCCAGTGGACATCCGCATCACACTACAACAGTGAAGTCGAGACGGTTTGAGCGTGTTCATCTCCAGGTTGTTTTGACTGCATCAGACAGACAGCTGTTTATCCTCTCTTCTGTTTGCAGAAAACATCTGAAATATCATTAATAACTTGTCATTTTGAGCACAATGTGTAACAGTACAATCCTCCAACTGAAACGATTTTCTTGTTGCTATATGCCTCATAAAAGTCATTTATCTGGACACTTTACATGTATAATATTTGTTTCGTTGTGCAGATCATTTAAGGGTGCACAAAAAAAACTATTGTTTTTACAAAAAATAAACAACAACAACATCAAAAACTGGCAGCTGTGGTTGCCAGAATAATAATGTAAACAACTTTACAGAATATCCTGTAAATTTTACAGTTTAAAATGGTGGTGAAAGTTTACATGACCACACTGCCACTGTAAAAATAAATAAAAAATCTGTTAAATTCACAGTAAAAAAAAATCATAAATTTTATATTAGTCTTCTGAAGCTAAAAGTCATCTTTTTACTTTATAATGTATCGTTAATCACCGTAGTGACTACAGAAGGGCGCATGATGTCATGAAGTGCATCAATAGTGTCTCTTCCATGATTACTGACCAATAAACATACAGAAACAGGTTTGTTTGAGGGTGTTTAGCATGAATGTTTTACTAAATGGTCTCTTTTAAAAGAAGACAATTATGAGTTTTTAGTGAAGTGAAAGCAAGCAGCAATATAACTGAAATTAAAACAACATTATAGAAGTTTAAGTTTATTTTAAAGAAAATGTACTGCACTTAACTTAAGAACAAGCAAAAACGGCCACTTTCATTTTCATTCTGCTCATTCCCTGCCTATTATATGTCATTATAGTATATGTAAATTTTCGTGGCTCCTCCCTATGAGTGGGAAGAAGAGAACATCAGAAGGGTTCCAGTCTGACGTCAGAGCACTTCTGACAACTCAGTAAAGGTGGACGCATCGTGTCGTTACCTGAACTATAACAGATCTACTGAACATGCAGAACTCCAACAAAACAGGTATTTTTATTTTTATTTGCAAAGTTAAAAATTGAGCACGCAGATAATTGCTGTTTAACCCACATGCTGAAAATAATGCACTGTTATATTCATCAGACTGTTTGTACATTTGTTCAGATATTTGTTAATTGTGTTCTCTTAGTAATGGACTGAAAAAATAACCAATGAAAGACGCTGAAAAATATCTAAATATAAAAAAAGATCAAGTAAACACTTATGCTGACTCTAAAAGAGTTGATGTTTTTCTTTAATAAATAATCAAGTTCTTATTTAGTCCGAAAATCAGTTAATCGCGGGTACTTGCGGGTGCATGTGCGCAGTCACGGGACGTGCGCGTTCTCGATTAAAACAGCAACAAGGCACGAGACTCTCCAGATTGCCCTTCATTTCAGTGTGTATCTGTTTTTATCAGGGGCTTCAGTGGCATGTCATGCAGAATTTTCCTGTCTCTCTGGGATCTGTAGGATGGTGATATATGTTTTTACATGTGGAGGTATGTTTAATATAATCTGTTTCTCCATCAGTTTGTGAACTGAAATAATTCCGTTATTCATTTGTATTTATTTTCTTACTTTTGTAGCCTGTGGGCATATGGAAATGGACCGTCATTCTATGGATTTGGCTCTTTCTATAGAAGAGACTCAACCAGAACCGACTCAAAGTTCTGTGCGTCCAATCGTGTGTAACTACCAGAACATAAATCACAAATCATTCTGCACAGACTTCTGTTCATTCAGTCAGAGAGGAAGAGAGATGCCTGAAGTGTCAAGTCATATTGTATTCTGTTACAAATTCGACAAATAAAAAGACTTTTGATGTTTGATGTTTATTTTTTCTACAATGATTATTCAATCTGGAATTTCAAAAAGTAAGAAACTCTGTCATTTACATGAATGAATCTTTAAGTGTCAAGAAATATTTCCATAGAATTAATTCATGGTGGCACCATCTTTTTAAGGGTGTGAGAGATAATCTTACATCAAGGGCTGGACTGGTAATCTGGGCTACCGGGCATTTTCCCGGTGGGTCGACGCAGTTTGGGGCGATCAGGGGCGGACTGGCCATCGGCAGAACCGAGCGGGCCGGTGGGTCGGTCGCGAAACGGGCCGCGATAAGATAAAATGAGCCACCGCGTTATGCAGAAAAGGACAGCAAACACCCAACTCAACCATTTTTTGGCCAGTTGCCATGTAAAACACGGGCTGATTTCTCTTCCCAGTCCAGCCCTGTTTACATCTCGTCAATGTCACGCGCGGTATAAAGCTGTAAAAAGCTCCTATCAAATCTGATTTTCCACAATTAATGTTGTCTGGAGTTCTTTGTCTACAGAATGTTCTTGAAAATATATTTTTTCAATGTCCAAAAACACTTTAATCAACAGCCTCATTGTCTTTGAAAAGATGGCGATACTGTGAATAAGGAAGTTAGTTTCATTAAATGGTCACCGGTTGATGGGCTTCCTGGAAATGGGTTAAAACTTTTATATCATGACATTCATAATTACAAGTTATTTAAACATTTCACAACGAAACTTCACAAAACATACCAGAGACATCTACAGAGGATATGATTTATGACGCATTTCTCAAGGTACAGTCCGGAAGTAACTTTAGTGTGTATAAAAGTTTATGTATCAAACCCTGTTAGGAATATAAATGAAGGCGATACATTTGTCCTGAGATGCTCCATGATGCCGTAAAAACATCCCCATATTTCCTAATCCAAAGAGTTCTTGCTCAGTTAAAAACGCTGGAAAGACACAAATTTTCAGCAGGAAACAGAACAATGTCCTTCTTTTCATTGTCTCCCATTGAGGTTATAACAATCTCCAATCAGCAATTGAAAAAGAAAAGCAGCAGGTTTTGATGTAGCTCCAGAAATTTGCGTCTGATACTCCAAAGTGAAAACAGTCCTCTGAAACAGTCCAGCACAAGTTTAAATAAACCAGTTCTGATAGAAACACCCACTGACTGACAACACAGAACAGGAGGCGTGTCTTTTCATTCCACATTCATTTCAGAGAGCTATAACACTTCCCACTTCTTACGTCACCTTTACGCTCCACCTCAAAGGGCTTAAGCCAATAGTAAAATATTGAGCAGCAGCCAACAATGTTAACAGCCAATCATTCGTTATAATTCGCCTTCAATTAGGAATATTCAAATATTGCAGCCAATTGGAGTTGCATTGGCGTGACCTCTTCGAATGATTGGCTGTCGATTAAGAACAAAACCGAGAGTAGTTCATGACAAATAAGAGCTCTATATAAACCTCCACACTCAAAGAGCTCTATATAAACCTCCACACTCAAAGAGCTCTATATAAACCTCCACACTCAAAGAGCTCTATATAAACCTCCACACTCAAAGAGCTCTATATAAACCTCCACACTCAAAGAGCTCTATATAAACCTCCACACTCAAAGAGCTCTATATAAACCTCCACACTCAAAGAGCTCTATAACACAGGAAAGAAGAGCTTCACACTCTCTCTACTCCTCATTGAAGGCGCATCAAGAATGAATAATTCCACTACAGGTACGTTATTAAACTTAGTCTAAGACAAATTCATTTGTTTGAAAGATATTTTAATATTTAAGAAAAAGTGTTTTATAATTGTAAATATAGTCAATTGTTTTTACCATTGTGCATAGTAATGGCCTTCTGAGGAGAAAGAATCAAATAAAGTTGTTGGAGAAATCAGTGAAACTATGTGTCGGATAATTCTGATCGTCTAGTGTCATTAATGTGTACATTTACTGTTTTATCAAAGATGGATATAAAGGGGATTTGCTTTGTCAGGTTGAATTGGATTGATATTTTGATGATGTTGTTTTAATTATATGAATCAACAATAATTGCATCAACAAAAAACAAGCCACAATAAACTATTAATAATAAATCATCAACAGGACATCATGTTATAACGCTGTAATTTATAATTATGACAAATAAAAATTACACAGTATACAAACGTGCAATAATCTTTAAATGTATCTGAAATATTTATAGTCATGCAGCACTAGATGGCGCAAAGATACTAGACAAGTAATTTTGGTGAATGACTGTGTCACGTGACTGTTCAGTTTTCTCCTGTCTTTCTGGGATCTGGAGGATCTGGAGGATGATGATTTCGGTTTGCCCCTGTGGAGGTATGTTTATGCATAATCAGTTTTTGCATGTAGAATTGATTTTAAATCATTCAGATTTTGATCTATAATGTTTTTCTTACACGTGTAGTCAATGGACATATGGAAATAGACCGTCAATCTATGGAGTTACCTCTCCCTATACAAGAGACCCAAACAGAACCGATCCAAAGTTCTGTTCATCTGTTCATCTGTCCCACCAGACAAATGAATGTGAGCAGAGCTGCATGCAGACAGATACCTGCTGCTCATTCACCCATGGAGGAAGAGTATGATTCCTGATGAAGAGGAGCACTCTGGAGAGTTGACTGACACTTCAAACCTTTTCATTCATCCCAATTATATTTACATACATAGTCCTGTTACATTATGTGAACAAATAAACATTCTTATTACTTTTTCTTATGAATTTACTTTATGATATCTTGAAGTTTATAATAATGTGTATATTTAGGGTGCAATAACGTATAAATTAATGCAATGAATTTTGAGTGCAAGATGATTTATAATATATTGCTTACTCAGAATAAACACTTCAGAAGAGTTGCAGGATTTCCTTCTAATTTCAAACACATTTGGCATTTTATAACATCTCACATATGATATAAACAAATGAATCTTCATTGTGATTGGATCAGTCAATGTGAGCCCACTTTAAAAACAATGTGTTTTATATGGACCTTTAACTCCTGCAACAGAGGGGCTTTTTACCTCAAATACCTTTCACTAATGGGACAGTTATTAAAAATGTTTTGATTGAAAGACAAAGCTGAAGTATTTTGTCTCAAAATAAAATGCGTTAATTTCAGGGATTTTCATTAACCACAAACATTTGCAACATTTAAAAAAATATTAAAAATTGTATCAGACACGCAAATGACGATGTAATGTCATCAACCCCTAAAGCCCAAATAATACAATTAAACATCAGTGTTTTCCCGCCTGAACAAAACTGATCAAAACTTGTCCCGCAGATCACCTGGTTCGGAAATCCGAATGTAAGTAATCAGTAGAATATATGTGAATCAGTAGAATATATGTAAATCAGGTGAATATATGTAAATCAGTAGAATATATGTAAATCAGGTGAATATATGTGAATCAGGTGAATATATGTGAATCAGTAAAATGTTTGTGAATCAGTAGAATATATTTGAATCAGTAGAATATATGTAAATCAGTAGAATATATGTGAATCAGTAGAATAGTTGTAAATCAGTAGAATATATGTGAATCAGTGGAATATATGTGAATCAGTGGAATAGTTGTGAATCAGTAGAATATATGTAAATCAGTAGAATATATGTGAATCAGTAGAATATATGTGAATCAGTAGAATATATGTGAATCAGTGGAATATATGTGAATCAGTAAAATGTTTGTGAATCAGTAGAATATATGTGAATCAGTAGAATATATGTAAATCAGTAGAATAGTTGTAAATCAGTAGAATATATGTGAATCAGTAGAATATATGTGAATCAGTGGAATAGTTGTGAATCAGTAGAATATATATAAATCAGCAGAATATATGTGAATCAGTAGAATATATGTGAATCAGTAGAATATATGTGAATCAGTGGAATATATGTGAATCAGTAGAATATATGTGAATCAGTGGAATATATATAAATCAGTGGAATATATGTGAATCAGTAGAATATCTGTGAATCAGTGGAATATCTGTGAATCAGTGGAATATCTGTGAATCAGCAGAATATCTGTGAATCAGCAGAATATCTGTGAATCAGTAGAATATATGTAAATCAGTGGAATATATGTGAATCAGCGGAATATATGTAAATCAGCAGAATATTTGTAAATCAGCAGAATATATGTGAATCAGCGGAATATATATAAATCAGCGGAATATATGTAAATCAGCGGAATATATATAAATCAGCGGAATATATGTGAATCAGCGGAATATATATAAATCAGCGGAATATATGTAAATCAGCGGAATATATGTAAATCAGGTGAATATATGTAAATCAGTAGAATATATGTGAATCAGTAGAATATATGTGAATCAGGTGAATATATGTAACAGATCCGCTTGAGAGGTAAACATTGGAGAGATTGCGGCGCACTATGATCGAATATTCCAGTTATTATACCTACCATTATCTCTTACTCCGCTAATAAACAACAAATACATTAAATTACTCTGACGTCACACCACAGGAAACCTCACTTCCGGGTTCTTTCTAGCAGCAGATTTAAATGATGAAATATTCTGCGCTGCAGTTTTAATAATGTTTTAAGCGTTATATAATTTAATAATGTCTTTTAATGTTAAAAATATTTAATAATTTAATTTTTACGGTTAACAGTGAAGAAAT
Organism: Moxostoma hubbsi; assembly: GCA_032164185.1. NCBI lineage: Eukaryota > Metazoa > Chordata > Actinopteri > Cypriniformes > Catostomidae > Moxostoma > Moxostoma hubbsi. The sequence goes on along the minus strand of JAVLUX010000020.1, from coordinate 37,422,426 downwards.
ATGTGGATTATTTTCTGAAATATCAACAAAACAAGTTTAAACTTGGTTCATTGAGTCTGTATGATCATGTCAGACATGAAACAGGTTTATGAATATGCATCCTCACATGTTTAACACACTTCTAAAGACTAAGAAATGTGATATATATAAAAATAAAAACTACCACTAGACACAATATGTGACTTTACTGCTTAAATTATTTTATCAATTATAGCCTACAATCAATAATATTTACTTCAATATGATCATATTCTAAGATCAAAACTTAAAAACAGCCGTTTCAATTGAACAATATTATTTAGGCTACTGCATTCAAAATAAATGCAAAGACATAATTTTGATATATGACATTATTTTTATTCACTTATTCTTTCACAAACAGTAGTTTATGTGCTGCTGTGGTGGAGACTGGTCTCGTTCCTCCCGTTATATTGTATAACGTAGTCTTCTTGAGAATAGAAGATTATATTAATCATATTTGGACTTCATCTGTCACAAATTAAAAACAGATGTTTGTTAACTTGAAATATCATAGTTTATGTGAAATCCTGAGTTTTTCCTGACGAAACGATCTGGTGGAAATTGAAAGTAGCTCTAATCTCCAATAATCTGTGGGAAAAGGGGTGTTCCAACCCCACAAACAGCAATTTTTGGACAGTTTCAGTGCAGTTTGAATGAAACACCCATAGACTGCAGTTCTTTAACCAAAAGAACAGAAGGGGCGGGACGTTTGTTTGTAAAAGTAACTTCATCTATGCACTGACCGCGCTGATGGCATGGGATGGCAGTGGACTCCTCTTTGGCACCCTCTCAGCAGGTGGTGCCCTATGCCTACAGTAGAAACAGCCTTTTGGCTAGAAGTTTAATGCTGTTTGTTCCTTTTCTGCTCTTGTGTGTTCGTTTATATGTGCGAATAAAGAAAAATGGGTAAATGCAAAGGTCTTTGGAAACTTTATTTTGTCTTCGCTTAAAGTTGTAAAGGCAATGTTGTAGTATTATGGGTGTCTAACTGTGCTGAGAAATCCAGGCCGAGAACAGTTTCTAATTGTGCCAGGTCGAATCGTGCCCGGGTGGAAAAGATAAACATTCCTCACCATGCTCAGAACCGTTCGGCCCGATGGTGGAAAAGAGACTAAAACAAGACATGGACCATGAGTGTCCAGATGCCGACTCAGAAACAAGACCGAACAGTCAATTTAGCCATCCAGACACCATGCTCTGAGCATGAAACGCAAACTAAACAGAAGAGCACATGGCAAGGAAAGCAACCAGAAAGCAGCGGACTCACACAGAGACAGATTACATGTCACCACAATAAACATGACTAACAAAGATGACAAGATTCTGACAAAATGTGAAACCTTTCAACACACTCTCACAGCGAAATCATCAGTATTTGTACGACTTTTCTAAATTTAGCTAACTCGTATGATATCGTGACTGCACTCGTTTGAATTCCTACGACTTTCACCACAGACAATGGCATCGCTGGATATCGTTTCCATCTAATACGCATCAATTACTTGCTTCTGTCACACCCAACAGCTTCCTATCATGTTTACACACTCTACTGATCGGATAAATTTAGATGGGGTTTGGGTAAGGGAATATTATTAATAAGCTTGTACTTTACACGTGATGCCCGAAATTCGCGCTTACTTCCGTATAATATCCTGGAATTTGCACGCAATTAAGTCGTTCGAGTTTCATCCATCCATCCATCTTAGGCAGCATTACTTAGTTTATTTTGTAATCTGAAATGAAGTGTGGTGTGTCTCTTCTGGCCCTTCTCTGGAATAAAGCTGGAATTGTACAGGCTGCTGAAGCATTAAGTATGAAGTTATTAGCACTTAAATTACACTTAATCTCTATCATGTGTTTCACAAAAGCATCTAAAATGTTCGGAAATTAACGAGAGATTTGAACTGCTCTTAAATCCAAGTGCAAATTGAAACGTAACTTTTAACGCTAAGAGACGTTTAATAAATTGTATAAATGTTTATCTTTGGAAAGCCACATTGTAGTTCAGAGGTAAAAATGACTTAAAAATCGCCATGAAATCATTAGTCTGCTTATGCCACATGAAAGATGTAAATTTAAATGACACATGAAACAGAATATTTTTCCATCTTTTAAAAGCAACTAAATAAATCAAAATAATGTTCTTAACCCGATTGTTTACGAAGACGTCCATAGGATATATCTGTACACGTATCAGTGAAGTGTTAAAAACTTAAACATGCATAAATAAATAAAATATGGTCGATAACAGTAAAATACAATGGGCTCTCTTCTTCTTCTTCTTCTTCTTCTTCTTCTTCTTCTTCTTCTTCTTCTTCTTCTTCTTCCTCCTCCTCAAATGGCTGGTTCAAATCAGGTACTGCAGCCTAAAGTCTATTGACATGTCAGTCACAAATTGAATGTTGCAGAATAGGCTACAAATGCATATAGTGATATTAGGGATGTGCTCGAAGCCGAAACCTGATTCAAAAAGGCACGAATATGACTTCAAAATAAAAAATGGATTCATCCGAATAATATAAAAATATATATTTTTTTAAGAGTGATTATCTAAAAAGCACAAGGATAAAGCGAAATAAACATAAACATCCAAAATTACAACGGATTTACTCATCTGTCCAAACAATATTTCTAAAGGTGAAAGATTATGAATCGCGTGGTTTCAGATCGGATGTCCCGGTCTCGGTCTCTACCCAAACACAAACTCTTTCCGCTTCTTGAAAAGTCTTTGATAATGTATCACACGATTCACACGTGATTCTCATATATTTATTGATTTTATTTGATTTCTATCCATCTTTTAAAGTTGTCCACATTTATATTCATATCAGAGATGAAGGTTATTAACTGGTTGAAACTTCATTAAAAAAAGTTAAAAAGCTCCATTAGAATTAATCTATAGGAATATTCCTGCTCATGTAAAACGATGAAACTGAAACTCCACTTTATTTTGTTCTTTATGTGCTAAATTTGAGAATGTAAAATGTTCTTGAATCAGGACCGGTCCCAGATCAAAATCACTGAAGGCGCTTCTGAAAATATTGTGGGTGCTCTGTATAAAGTGGAGATGTATCATAATTACACATTTTAAAATAGATTGAACACTTTTTAAATGCTACACGTTTTTGTTTGTTTTTTTATGTACAAAACATTTATTCCTTCGTCCCCCAGCAGATTTCCTTGATGGGATTCCACATTGACGGGATTCAAGGAAATCTGCTTATGAATTTACAGTATTAGTTTTACATATTCACTTGACCAGAGGTGTGCAGGTATTTTGGTTCTTTTTGGAACTCTTCCACTCAATTACTGATGCACAATTTTATTCTGATTGGACCATTCTACATTTATCATGTGTGAGTAAAACTGAATTAAACCGAGTATAATTATGACTTGTTTATTTTACTATACTTCAATGCAGTGGTCATTTAGTATCAGTTTAACCCTCTACATCAGGTGTCTGGTTTAATAATAAAGTATTCAGTAATTATAGACTCTAAAAGCTTATTTTAATGTTGGCCGCAAAGTGGATAAAGTTGTTTTATTCTCAGAACTTCATCAACCCGTTTACACACTCATGGGTCATGATGTGGGTCTCGTCAATGGTTTGTGTAGGAGCCTAATTTTGCTTTTGTTCAGTGACAGTTATTGCATATTATGTGTTGCATTTCAGTATTTTAATATTTGTGTTTTGATTGTAACTTTCTTTATTTGTGTGTACTAATTAGATAAATATTCTCTATATTTACATTGAAATATGTTATTATGTTTAAATTGTGCACTGGCCCTTTAAGAATATACGTTAAGTGATGCGGTTGTGCGTCCTTTATAGGAAATAGAGTGGAGTCGCACAGTTTTCTTTACCGCATCCGTGATATTTAGGATTTAAGAATATATTTTGTTTCTTTTCTTTTATTTGTTTGATTTATTAACGAGTCTGGATTAAAGGAAGAATTTACATGAAGAAAACGGTGCATGTGAATTGTTTTTTTTTATTGGACACGGAGCGAGTTGACATGAAATACTTGCGATGCGCACTCACAATAGTAAAGAAAACTAACTCCAGATTGATAAGGACGTGTTTGACACGAAGATATATGTTTTTAAGGAACAATGGATCTTGAAGTGTTTTGCTAGATGGAGTTTCGTTGGAAAAGGATGTGCAAGGATTACCTCAGATGTGCGCGATTATCTACATGCGATCTAACGGCGCTATTTATTCCAGGAAGATTTCTGAGGTAAAAATTGAAATGTGACTGAACAGTTCAATAAATAATATAAGTACAATGACTTGATTTGATGCTGGAGGTTAAATAAGTGATGATATTATGAAGAAAACTGAGGATTGTACTCGTACTAAACGATCAGTAAAAATGACTGAGAAAGCAAAGGAAGAAAAGTTGCAAAGACTTGTGCAATCAAGGAAAACTAAACTAGCTCATCTCACAATTAAATCTAAGGAAATTGAACAATTAATGGATGATGCTGCACATTGTGACACTGTTCGAACTAAATTAGAAACAGAATACAAAGATTTGCATAAAGATTTCTGTCAGCTGAATCATGCTATTGAGGAATTTATGTCTGATGAAGATTATGCAAAGGACCAGCATACATGGTTTGAACCAAGAGCCTCCTCGTGTGAAATATTTATTAATGCAGTCAACAAGTGGATGAAACAGGTTGCAGAAAATGCTGAGCAATCAATACGGTGTGATCTAGAAGTTAATCCTGATGATAGCATTTCCTCTGTGTCAGTGACTTCAAGTAAGAAGCACAAAAAACATGGATCAGATGGCAAATATATAACTTCTACAACTTCTTCTGCACGTATATCCGCTGAAGTAGAAAGAGCTGCACTACTTGTAAAACAGGCTGCATTGAAGAAGAAACAAGCTATTGAACGACAAGAAGCTGAACTAAAGGCTAAAAAAGAGGAATTTGAGCTAGAAGTGGCCCTTGCAGCATCAGATGCAAAAATGAAAGTTATAAAGCAATATGAAAGCAGTCAGTCTTCATCTGTATGTCATAACGAAATAGATCTGGAGTCAGGTAGAATAACAGCTCATGAAGATGAACTGAAACAGGAAAGTTTGCTTGATAATGTGTTTCAACCTCTATGGCCACAGTCAACTAATAACACCATCCCAAGAGAGCTTTCTTCAAGTAAAAAGGGATATGTTGATACATTATGTAATGCCATGGAGCGGCAAGCCAATATCACTGAGTGCTTAGTGAAGCATCAAAAAATGTCCATGCTTCCTTCAATTGACATACCCATTTTTAAAGGAGATCCTCTTGATTATAAGCTGTTCATTCGGGCCTTCGAACATGGTGTTGAGGATCGTACTGATTATGATAAGGACCGTTTGTACTTCATGGAACAGTATGGAAAGCCAAAGGAATTGATTCGTAGTTGTCTACATATGAACCCAGCGGAAGGCTATCTTAAGGCAAAGCAGCTTCTGAGAGAGCATTTTGGAAATGAGTATCAGATTGCAGTAGCATATATGAACAAAGCTCTACATTGGCCTTCTATCAAACCTGAAGACGGAGAAGCACTTCACTCCTATTCATTGTTTCTGTCAGGATGCTGCAATGCAATGTCAGATATAACTTACATGGAAGAGATGGATAACACAGCAAATCTGAGAGCCATTGTGGTGAAACTTCCATACAAATTAAGAGAAAAATGGCGATCTGTGGCATGTGAAATTCAAGAGAAGCAAAATGCTAGAGTGAAGTTTAAAGATTTAGTTGATTTCATTAGCAAGCAAGCAAAGATTTCTCTTCATCCAGTGTTTGGAGACATAAAGGATAGTTCAACAACAAAAGGACAAGATAAGTTACATGCAGAAGCAAGTGCTTACAAAAAGGCTGTAACAAAAAGGGTCTTCACGACTAGTGCTGTACCAATTGACAGAAAGGTTGAAGATGACGAGAGACTTTCAGTTCAAAGATCACAAAATAAACATCCAAGCAGCCAGAAAAAATCATGTCTTCTTTGTAAAGGACTGCAACACAAACTGGAATCTTGTAGAAGTTTAAGAAGCAAGACACATCAGGAGAAAATTGACTTTTTGCGAAGCAAGGGCTTGTGTTTTGGCTGTTTAAAGCATGGACACATGAGTAAACAATGCAAAGAAAGACTTAGCTGCAGTGAATGTTCTTTGCCTCATCCAACCATACTGCATATGAAACCAAAGGAAATTGCACATCCTCGGGAAGATAAAATGGATAACTGTGATAGACAGTCTGTTACAAGTGCATTAATTTGTGCAGAAAAGGACAACAGTGAAGTCATAGATTTTTGTGAGAGTGACTGTACTTTGTCAATTGTTCCTGTACAGGTCAAGACAACTAAAGGTATGCATCTAGTCGAAACGTACGCCTTTCTCGACCCAGGTAGTTCAGATACTTTCTGTACAGAAGCTTTGATGTCTGAACTGAATGTGAATGGAAGAAAGACTGATATACTTCTGAGAACAATGGGGGATGAAAAACAAATCAGAACTCACATAGTGTCTGGGTTGGAGATTAGTAGGCTAGATGATGATACATTCATTCAACTTCCAGATATTTTCACACATAGAACAATTCCAGTTCACAAGGGGAACATTCCACAGCAAAGGGATTTGGAGAGATGGCCATATCTTAAAGAGGTTTGTCTACCTAGCATCGAAGCAGAAATTGGATTGCTAATAGGATCTAATGTGCCTGAAGTCATGGAGCCTTGGCAGGTTATTAGTAGTAAAGACAATGGACCTTTTGCGGTTAGAACCAAGTTGGGCTGGACAGTTAATGGACCCCTCAGGAACAGTAATGATGTCACAAGAAAAGGAAGGAATGTTCAAGTATCTGTAAATCGCATATCAGTAGACAGATTAGAAGACTTGTGGCAACAGCAATTCAAGCAGGATTTTCCTGAAGCAGAAAGGGATGATCAGCTGGAAATGTCCAAGCAAGACCACCAATTCTTGAAAATGATGTCTGAGTCAGCTAAACTTGTAGATGGTCATTACAACTTGTGCCTGCCTTTGAAGAACAAGGCTATTAAGATGCCAAATAATCGAGTGGTGGCTGAACAACGGGCTCTGAATTTGAAAAGAAAATTCATCAGAAATCCTGAGTTCCATACAGAGTACACGTCTTTCATGAACAGTCTCATCAGAAATGACTATGCTGTTAAGCTGACAGAAGACAATCACAAGCAAACAGATGACAACATATGGTACATACCTCATCATGGGGTGTACCATCCCGTCAAACAAAAACTGAGAGTTGTTTTCGATTGTGGGGCATCTTTTCAAGGGATGTCGTTGAACCAACAACTTTTACAAGGCCCTAACCTCACGAGTAATCTTGTCGGTGTCATTACAAGATTCAGACAGGAAAGTATCGCTATTATGGCAGATGTGGAAGCTATGTTCCACCAGGTTCGCGTCCATGAAGAGGATTCAAATCTTTTAAGGTTCTTGTGGTGGCCTCACGGAGATTATAATGGAGACTTGGTGGAACACAAAATGGTTGTCCACTTGTTTGGCGCTACTTCTTCGCCCAGCTGCGCCTGCTTTGCTTTGAGGAAGTGTGCTGAAGATCATAGCACATTATTCAAAGCTGACGCCGTTGATGCTGTTCTATGAAATTTTTACGTAGACGACTGTTTAAAGTCCACAGCCACTGAGACACAAGCCATAGAGCTGTATCATGGTCTACAAGCAATATGTTCCAAAGGAGGTTTCCGCCTGGTTAAGTGGACAAGCAACAGTCGTGCTGTTTTAACAGCTATCCCTGAGAATGAACGGGCTGATGGAGTAAAAAACTTGGATCTTGACCAAGAAACACTGCCAGTGGAAAGAGCATTGGGCATTCATTGGAATGTTGAGTCAGACACATTTCAATTCAAAATAGTCATTAAAGATCGTCCACTCACTCGAAGAGGATTGCTCTCGATTGTCAGTTCTATCTATGACCCATTGGGGTTTCTTGCACCTGTAGTTTTACCAGCAAAGATGATCCTGCAGGACTTATGCAGATTGAAAATAGGATGGGATGATGATCTTCCAGAGCAAGTAAAACAAAGTTGGACAGACTGGCTCAATGGGATTCATCAGCTTGAAGAGTTCAAGGTGAATAGATGCATTCGACCAGCAGGGTTTGGAGAAGCTGTTGAGGCACAGCTACATCACTTCGCAGATGCGAGTGAGGATGCGTATGGTACAGCAAGTTATCTTCTTCTACGTAATCAACAGGATCAAGTGCACTGTGCATTGATGATGGGGAAGGCTAGGGTTGCCCCTCTAAAAAGACCTACAATTCCACGAATGGAACTGACAGCTGCGACAGTTGCAACAAAAATGGATCTGATGTTACAAAGAGAACTGCAAATAAAACTTAAACCTTCAGTCTTCTGGACAGATAGCACAGTTGTGCTTAAATATCTCAGAAATGAGAGCTCAAGATTCAGAACATTCGTGGCAAACAGAGTCACAAATATTCTAAAAATTTCAAAGATTGAACAATGGAACCATGTCGATACTGCATCAAATCCAGCAGATTGCGCCTCGAGAGGGCAGAAGGTTAACACTTTCTTGCAAAATGAAAAATGGATCTCAGGCCCAGAATTTCTTTACGAATTCACAGATGAGTGGCCAAAGAACATGGACCATATGATGATATCTGCAGATAATCCAGAGATCAAAGGGTCAGTGTTGGTCAATTCAATACAAGCCCAACACAATAACAGTTCAGTTAGACAACTGATGAATCATTTCTCCTCTTGGATAAAGCTTCAGCGCATTGTAGCATGGATGCTAAAATTGAAAACCATGCTGTTGGAACTTGTGCAAAAGAGAAAGACTCTTACTGTTGCAGAGACTTCAACCAACTCAAGTAAAAGCAAGCAGATTGTGGACAAAAGGATGCTAGATTTTAAAGCTAAATGGAAAGGAAGCAACATTTCTGTTGATGATTTGAAAGAGGCTGAGCTTGAAATAGTGAAATACTGTCAAAGAGAGAAGTTCACTGAGGAGATTTCAGCACTGCAAAGTGGACATGCCACAAAGAGAGGCAGTTCGATCTACAGATTAAACCCCCAGTTGCACAATGGAGTTTTACATGTCGGTGGAAGACTTAGCAATGCTGCTATGCCAGAAGAAAGTAAGCAACCTATGCTTATACCAAAGGGTCTTCATGTCACCAACTTAATCCTCCAGAATGTTCATGAGAAAACAGGACACGGTGGTAGAAATCACATGATTTCAACACTGCAACAAAAATACTGGATACCTTGTGCCAAATCTGCAATCAGAAAAATGCTGGCAAGATGTGTTATTTGTCGTCGTTTACATTCATCAACAGGAAAACAAATAATGGCAGACTTACCATCAGACAGGGTGTTGCCAGATGATCCACCTTTTACCAGAGTAGGTGTAGATTACTTTGGACCATTCATGGTTAAACGTGGAAGAACCCTTGTCAAGAAATTTGGTGTTATATTCACTTGCTTAGCAATTCGTGCAGTGCACATCGAAGTTGCTTCTTCACTAGACACTGATTCCTGTCTAAATGCTATACGCCGGTTTGTAGCCAGAAGAGGACAAGTGAAAGTTCTCAGGTCAGACAATGGGACCAATTTTGTAGGTGCTGAGCGTGAGTTAAGGCAATCCATTGAAAGATGGAACAGTCAAAAGATTCAAGACCATCTCAGTCAGCAAGGAATTAAGTGGGTTTTCAATCCTCCCACTGGATCTCACCATGGCGGGACATGGGAGAGATTGATACGCTCAGTAAGAAAAATCCTAAATGCTACAATCAAAGAACAAGTTCTTGATGAGGAATGCCTTCAAACAGTTTTCTGTGAAGCAGAGGCTATAATCAACAGTCGTCCAATCACAGCAGCATCAAGTGATGTAAATGATTTGGAAGCTTTGACTCCAAACCACTTGTTGTTACTCAAGTCAAAGACATCGTTGCCTCCAGGACTGTTCGACAAAGACGATCTGTATTCTCGACGCAGATGGAAACAGGTTCAGTACGTTTCTGATCTGTTCTGGAAACGTTGGTGTCGAGAATACTTGCCGCAGTTGCAAAAGAGACAAAAGTGGAATAACACAACAAGAAACTTCTCTGTTGGAGATATTGTTCTGGTAGTTGATGACTCCGCCCCCAGGAATTCATGGATATTAGCAAGGGTCATTGAAACCATTCCTGATAAGAAGGGTCTGGTCCGACAAGTCCGTATTAAGACCAAAACTAACATTTTGGAAAGACCCATAACAAAACTTTGCCTGTTGCAGGAGGCAGAATGTAAATAGTGAAGGCAATACATCTATAAGAACCCAAATTTGCGTTACTTTGGACTTTAAGAATTCATTAAGGATATTAAAGTAATACGGCTCCTTCTGTTTAAATTTAAGTAATTGTTTCAAAGAGTTTGAGAACAAATATAGGCCGGTAATGTAGGAGCCTAATTTTGCTTTTGTTCAGTGACAATTATTGCATATTATGTGTTGCATTTCAGTATTTTAATATTTGTGTTTTGATTGTAACTTTCTTTATTTGTGTGTACTAATTAGATAAATATTCTCTATATTTACATTGAAATATGTTATTATGTTTAAATTGTGCACTGGCCATTTAAGAATATACGTTAAGTGATGCGGTTGTGCGTCCTTTATAGGAAATAGAGTGGAGTCGCACAGTTTTCTTTACCGCATCCGTGATATTTAGGATTTAAGAATATATTTTGTTTCTTTTCTTTTATTTGTTTGATTTATTAACGAGTCTGGATTAAAGGAAGAATTTACATGAAGAAAACGGTGCATGTGAATTGTTTTTTTTTATTGGACACGGAGCGAGTTGACTGAAATATGCGATGCGCACTCACAGTTTGTTTTACATCCCATTGAGCACACAACTGAATAACAACATGACACTGATAAATGATTACAGTAACATTCCGATGATGCGAAGATCTTTTGGGATTTCTTAAGTTCATCACTGAACAGGTTTACTCGCAGACTCGCACTAAACAGCACATGCAGCATCACGAATGAACACGGAGTGAATGCAACACACTTTTCTTTGAGCAAAATATTGCAAAATTGAGAGAGAAAGCGCACACTCGCATACTTGCATGCTTGCATAAATTAAGTGTGACAAAAGGCGAAATATTTCCTATTTGTGCATGTATAAATCTCTGATTGGGGTTTTGCATTTATTATCTGGCAACCCTGTTCATATTAAGCGCGACAGGTCCCAAAGCCAGAAAAATGAAAGAGCTAATAAAAAACTTTCATGATAAATCGACCCGCGGGCAGCAGTTTGTCCTGGTCTGCAACTGAAGGTGCTCTAAGGTTCGTTTGAGGGTGTTTAGCATGAATGTTTTACTACAGTCCTAATCTTGGTCTCTTTTAAAAGAAGACAATTATGAGTTTTTAGTGAAGTGAAAGCAAGCAGCAATATAACTGAAATTAAAACAACATCATAGAAGTTAAAGTTTATTTTAAAGAAAATGTACTGCACTTAACTTACGGCCAAAAACGGCCACTTTCACTTTCATTCTGATCATTTTCGTTGTCCCGCCCTCTTGTCTCTTTTAGAAGGATAGTGCGAGGTCCCATGCCAGAGCACTTCTGACAACTCAATAAAGGTGGACGCATCGTGTCGTATTCTGAACTATAACAGATCTACTGAACATGCAGAACTCCAACAAAACAGGTATTTTTATTTTTATTTGCAATGTTAAAAATTGAGCACACAGATAATTGCTGTTTAACCTACATGCTGAAAATAATGCACTGTTATATTCATCAGACTGTTTGCACATTTGTTAAGATATTTGTTAATTGTGTTCTCTTAGCAATGGACTGAAAAAATAACCAATGAAAGACGCTGGAAAATGTCTAAATGAAAAATATTAAAACAAGTAAACACTTATGCTAACTCTAAAAGACGGGTTTTTATATGGTGTAGAGTTGCTGTTTCTCTTTAATAAATAATCAATATACAAAAGGCACAAAGCGAACATTTCTGATTAGTTTATTAGGCTACAAATACAAATAACAGGTTTATTTACAAAGTTCTGATTAATGATGTCTGAGCACCGGGACTTTTACTGCAGGTCAGTCGAACTGTGGCTGATGATCAGATGTCGAAATCGACTTTATATTCAACATAAATATACAAAGATTGAATGGAGAAAAGTTCTTACACCATTTAAACGCACATTTAGCAGTCCGAATAGCAGTGAATCGCGGGAACTTCCAAACTGTGCGCAGTCCCGAGACTTGCCGGGACGTGCGCGCGCTGCGGTTCTCGATTAAAACAGCAACAAGGCGCGAGACTCTCCAGATTGCCCTTCATTTCAGTGTTTATCTGTTTTTATCAGGGGCTTCAGTGGCATGTCATGCAGAATTTTCCTGTCTCTCTGGGATCTGTAGGATGGTGATATATGTTTTTACATGTGGAGGTATGTTTAATATAATCTGTTTCTCCATCAGTTTGTGAACTGAAATAATTTCGTTATTCATTTCTATTTATTTTCTTACTTTTGTAGCCTGTGGGCATATGGACATGGACCGTCATTCTATGGATTTGGCTCTTTCTATAGAAGAGACTCAACCAGAACCGACTCAAAGTTCTGTGCGCCCAATCGTGTGTAACTACCAGAACATAAATCACAAATCATTCTGCACAGACTTCTGTTCATTCAGTCAGAGAGGAAGAGAGATGCCTGAAGTGTCAAGTCATATTGTATTCTGTTACAAATTTGACAAATAAAAAGACTTTTGACTTTTAATACAATTTTATTTTAATGAAATTGTTTCTACAATGATTAATCAAGCTGGAATTTCAAAAAATAAGAACCTCTTTCATTTATTTAATGAATCTAAAAGTGTCAAGAAATATTTCCATTGACTTAATTCATGGCAGCACCATCTTTGATGGACTGGTAAGGGCTGGACTGTAATCTGGCATACCGGGCATTTTCCCGGTGGGTCGACGCACTTTGGGGCCGATCAGGGGCGGACTGTCCATCGGCAGAACCGAGCGGGCAGGTGGGGCGAAACGGGCCGAAAGGTCCGCGATAAGATACAATGAGAACGGACCACAAAACTGTGCCGCGATATGCAGAAAAGGACAGCAAACACCCCACCCAACCAACTCAATTTTTTGGCCAGTTGTTATGTAAAACCGATTTCTCTTCTATGGCACGCGCGGTATAAAGCTGTAAAAAGCTCCTAGATAACATCTGATTTTCCACAATTAATGTTGTCTGGAGTTCTTTGTCTACTGAATGTTCTTGAAAATATATTTTTTCAATGACCAAAAACACTTTAAACAACTATCCTCACAGCCTCACTGTCTTTCCCGTCAAAAAAACAAAGATACTGTGAATAAGGTCTTGAAGTTAGTTTCATTAAATGATCACCGGTTGATGGGCTTCCTGGAAATGGGTTTAAACTCTAATATCGTGACATTCATAATTACAAGTTATTTAAACATTTGACAACGAAACTTCACAAAACTATGTAAACTATTTTAAAGTTCTCAACCAATGAGTTTGGAGAGAAGAAACCAGTCATTACAAGTCCCAACGTACAACATAGGAGTGGTTACGGGTATCGCCCCATGACCAGACATAGACATAGAGTATACTCTGATTTACATGTCTGGTCATGAAACTAACTTCAAACAGAACTTACTCACAGCATTTAGTTTAATTAAATGGGCACTTTTAATTTAATTAAATTAAACTAAATGCTGTGAGTAAGGTCTGTTTGAAGTTAGTTTCAGGTAGATGGGCACGGGGTGATGGGCTTCCTGGAAATTGGTTAAAACTCTAATATCGTGACATTCATAATTACGAGTTATTTAAAAATTTCACAAAACATACCAGAGACATCTACAGAGGATATGATTTATGACGCATTTCTCAAGGTACAGTCCGGAAGTAACTTTAGTGGGTACAAAAGTTTATGTATCAAACCCTGTTAGGAATATAAATGAAGGCGATACATTTGTCCTGAGATGCTCCATGATGCCATAAAAAAATCCCTTTTCTTTCCTAATCCAAAGAGTTCTTGCTCAGTTAAAAACGCTGGAAAGACACAAATTTTCATCAGGAAGCAGAACAATGTCCTTCTTTTCATTGATCTCCCATTGAGGTTATAACAATCTCCAATCAGCAATTGAAAAAGAAAAGCAGCAGGTTTTGATGTAGCTCCAGAAATTTGCGTCTGATACTCCAAAGTGAAAACAGTCCTCTGAAACAGTCCACACAAGTTTAAATAAACCAGTTCTGATAGAAACACCCACTGACTGACACAACACAGAACAGGAGGCGTGTCTTTTCATTCCACATTCATTTCAGAGAGCTCTACACAACCAACACATTCTCACACCCAACTCGTCACATATTGACGGTTTTGACAGAACCCCTTGGCGTCACATTTTAACGCCCTGTGTATACCTTTGGCGTCATTTTTCGACGCGTTGGGTAGTCTTAACCAAAACGGCATTCAAAGGTGAGTTTAACAACGCTCCACGGCGTGTGCAAGTAAGCAGTTTAAGCGTTTTCTTAGAGCGCATGCTGGATAACGTATTTTTATCGGAGGTTTGTTGATGTTAATAAATATATATAATATGCTACGATTGTGTTCAATTAATCAAAGTTTTTTATATTTTTATTTTTTAAATTTTGTTCAATTGATCAAAGTTTTTTTTATTTTTATTTTTAAAATCCTCTATAGAAATCTATCGGACTACCCAACGCGTCAAAAAATGACGCCAAAGGTATACCCAGGGCGTTAAAATGTGACGCCAAGGGGTCCTGTCAAAACCGTCAATATGTGACGAGTTGGGTGTGAGCTCATCACCTTCCATTCAACCTCTCCAGTACCCCGCTGTGGCCATAACATGCCATTACAAACACAGTTTCCCGTATTTCAAACCCGGTTTCCTCCAGTCTGATGCCAGAGCACTTCTGACAACTCAATAAAGGTGGACGCATCGTGTCGTATTCTGAACTATAACAGATCTACTGAACATGCAGAACTCCAACAAAACAGGTATTTTTATTTTTATTTGCAAAGTTAAAAGTTGTAAAGTTAAAATTTGAGCACACAGATAATTGCGGTTTAACCTACATGCTGAAAATAATGCATGTTATATTCATCAGACTGTTTGCACATTTGTTAAGATATTTGTTAATTGTGTTCTCTTAGTAATGGATTGAAAAAATAACCAATGAAAGACGCTGGAAAATGTCTAAATGAAAAATAAGATCAAGTAAACACTTATGCTGATTCTAAAAGACGGGTTTATATATGGTGTAGAGTTGCTGTTTTTCTTTAATAAATAATCAATATACAAGAAAAGGCACAAAGTGATCATTTCTGATTAGTTTATTACAAATACAAATAACAGGTTTATTTACAAAGTTCTGATTAATGATGTCTGAGCACCGGGACTTTTACTGCAGGTCAGTCGAACTGTGGCTGATGATCAGATGTCGAAATCGATATTCAACATAAATATACAAAGATTGAATGGAGAAAAGTTCTTACACCATTTAAACGCACATTTAGCAGTCCGAATAGCAGTGAGTCGCGTGAACTTCCAAAATGTGCGCAGTCCCGAGACTCGAGTAGCTTCCCGGGACGTGCGCGCGCAACAAGGCACGAGACTCTCCAGATCGCCCTTCATTTCAGTGTGTATCTGTTTTTATCAGGGGCTTAAGTGGCATGTCATACAGAATTTTCCTGTCTCTCTGGGATCTGTAGGATGGTGTCGGATAATTCTGATCGTCTAGTGTCATTAATGTGTACATTTACTGTTTTATCAAAGATGGATATAAAGGGGATTTGCTTTGTCAGGTTGAATTGGATTGATATTTTGATTATGTTGTTTTAATTATATGAATCAACAATAATTGCATCAACAAAAACCAAGCCACAATAAACTATTAATAATAAATCATCAACAGGACATCATGTTATAACGCTGTAATTTATAATTATGACAAATGAAAAATTACACAGTATACAAACGTGCAATAATCTTTAAATGTATCTGAAATATTTATAGTCATGCAGCACTAGATGGCGCAAAGATACTAGACAAGTAATTTTGGTGAATGACTGTGTCACGTGACTGTGTTCAGTTTTCTCCCGTCTTTCTGGGATCTGGAGGATGCTGATTTCGGTTTGCCCCTGTGGAGGTATGTTTATGCATAATCAGTTTTTGCATGTAGAATTGATTTTAAATCATTCCGACTTTGATCTATAATGTTTTTCCTACATGTGTAATGGACATATGGAAATAGACCGTCAATCGGAGTTACCTCTCCCTATACAAGAGACCCAAACAGAACCGATCCAAAGTTCTGTTCATCTGTTCATCTGTCCCACCAGACAAATTAATGTGAGCAGAGCTGCATGCAGACAGATACCTGCTGCTCATTCACCCATGGAGGAAGAGTATGATTCCTGATGAAGAGGAGCACTCTGGAGAGTTGACTGACACTTCAAACCTTTTCATTCATCCCAATTATATTTACATACATAGTCCTGTTACATTATGTGAACAAATAAACATTCTTATTAAATTTTCTTATGAATTTACATTATGATATCTTGAAGTTTATAATAATGTGTATATTTAGGGTGCAATAACGTATAAATTAATGCAATGAATTTTGAGTGCAAGATGATTTATAATATAATGCTTACTCAGAATAAACACTTCAGAAGAGTTGCAGGATTTCCTTCTAATTTCAAACACATTTGGCATTTTATAACATCTCAAATTATGCTATAAACAAATTAATCTTCATTGTGATTGGATCAGTCAATGTGAGCCCACTTTAAAAACAATGTGTTTTATATGGACCTTTAACTCCTGCAACAGAGGGGCTTTTTACCTCAAATACCTTTCACTAATGGGACAGTTATTAAAAATGTTTTGATTGAAAGACAAAGCTGAAGTATTTTGTCTCAAAATAAAATGCGTTAATTTCAGGGATTTTCATTAACCACAAACATTTGCAACATTTAAAAAAATATTAAAAATTGTATCAGGCAAATGACGATGTAATGTCATCAACCCCTAAAGCCCAAATAATACAATTAAACATCAGTGTTTTCCCGCCTGAACAAAACTGATCAAAACTTGTCCCGCAGATCACCTGGTTCGGAACTCCGAATGTAAGTAATCAGTAGAATATCTGTAAATCAGGTGAATATATGTGAATCAGTAGAATATATGTAAATCAGTAGAATATATGTGAATCAATAGAATATATGTAAATCAGTAGAATAGTTGTAAATCAGTAGAATATATGTAAATCAGTAGAATATATGTGAATCAGTAGAATATATGTGAATCAGTAGATATATGTAAATCAGTGGAATATATGTAAATCAGTGGAATACATGTAAATCAGTAGAATATATGTGAATCAGGTGAATATATGTAAATCAGTAGAATATATGTGAATCAGTAGATATATGTAAATCAGTGGAATATATGTAAATCAGTGGAATACACGTAAATCAGTAGAATATCTGTAAATCAGGTGAATATATGTAAATCAGTAGAATATATGTGAATCAGTAGATATATGTAAATCAGTGGAATACATGTAAATCAGTGGAATACATGTAAATCAGTAGAATATATGTGAATCAGGTGAATATATGTAAATCAGTAGAATATATGTGAATCAGTAGATATATGTGAATCAGTGGAATACATGTAAATTAGTGGAATACATGTAAATCAGTAGAATATATGTGAATCAATAGAATATCTGTAAATCAGGTGAATATATGTAAATCAGTAGAATATATGTGAATCAGTAGATATATGTAAATCAGTGGAATACATGTAAATCAGTGGAATACATGTAAATCAGTAGAATATATGTGAATCAATAGAATATATGTAAATCAGTAGAATATATGTGAATCAGTAGAATAGTTGTAAATCAGTAGAATATATGTGAATCAGTAGAATAGTTGTAAATCAGTAGAATATATGTGAATCAGTAGAATATATGTAAATCAGTAGAATATATGTAAATCAGTGGAATATATGTAAATCAGTAGAATATATGTAAATCAGTAGAATATATCAGTAGAATAGTTGTAAATCAGTAGAATATATGTGAATCAGTAGAATATATGTAAATCAGTAGAATATATGTGAATCAGTAGAATATATGTAAATCAGTAGAATATATGTGAATCAGTAGAATATATGTGAATCAGTAGAATAGTTGTAAATCAGTAGAATAGTTGTAAATCAGTAGAATATATGTGAATCAGTAGAATAGTTGTAAATCAGTAGAATATATGTAAATCAGTAGAATAGTTGTAAATCAGTAGAATATATGTGAATCAGTAGAATATCTGTGAATCAGTAGAATATCTGTAAATCAGTAGAATATATGTGAATCAGTAGAATATATGTAAATCAGTAGAATATATGTAAATCAGTAGAATATATGTGTGTGTCGGCCCTTCGAAGTTGGCCATGGATTCAGGGAAGAATGATTAATTAATTTGCACGCACTCCACTCTCCACGCAGTCTTCAATTCAACGGCTTTATTTCTGTCACATTTCTAAATTAAGTTCATAATTTCAACAAACTAAAAATCCAAACAAAGATAATGGAGTGGTCAAAAAACTGTGTGTGTCCACCATCCCCAAATCCAAACATTTGTACTTTCATGTCACTTCCTGCTGCGCCCACACGCGGTGACATATACATTCCACCCCGACAGTTGCATGATAATTAACTAATTACATAAATACAAATACGCACATACTAAATAATAATAATAAACAAATATATAAATTATAATAAATAAACTCCAATACAACACATGTTATAGACAAACGGCTACAACATTGTGAATCAGTAGAATAGTTGAAAATCAGTAGAATATATATGAATCAGTAAAATATATGGAAATCAGTAGAATATAGGTAAATCAGTAGAATATATGTAAATCAGTAGAATATATGTGAATCAGTGGAATATATGTGAATCATTGGAATGTAAATCAGTCGAATATATGTGAATCAGTAGAATATATGTAAATCAGTAGAATATATGTGAATCAGTAGAATAGTTGAAAATCAGTAGAATATATGTAAATCAGTAGAATATATGTAAATCAGTAGAATAGTTGTAAATCAGTGGAATATATGTAAATCAGTAGAATATATGTGAATCAGTAGAATATATGTAAATCAGTAGAATATATGTGAATCAGTAGAATAGTTGAAAATCAGTAGAATATATGTGAATCAGTAGAATAGTTGTAAATCAGTAGAATATATGTAAATCAGTAGAATATATGTGAATCAGTGGAATATATGTAAATCAGTAGAATATATGTGAATCAGTGGAATATATGTAAATCAGTAGAATATATGTAAATCAGTAGAATATATGTGAATCAGTAGAATACATGTAAATCAGTAGAATATATGTGAATCAGTAGAATAGTTGAAAATCAGTAGAATATATGTGAATCAGTAGAATATATGGAAATCAGTAGAATATATGTGAATCAGTAGAATATATGGAAATCAGTAGAATATATGTGAATCAGTAGAATAGTTGAAAATCAGTAGAATATATGTGAATCAGTAGAATATATGGAAATCAGTAGAATATATGTGAATCAGTAGAATAGTTGTAAATCAGTAGAATAGTTGTAAATCAGTAGAATATATGTGAATCAGTGGAATATATGTAAATCAGTAGAATATATTTGAATCAGTGGAATATATGTAAATCAGTAGAATATATGTAAATCAGTAGAATAGTTGAAAATCAGTAGAATATATGGAAATCAGTAGAATATATGTAAATCAGTAGAATAGTTGTAAATCAGTGGAATATATGTAAATCAGTAGAATATATGTGAATCAGTAGAATATATGTAAATCAGTAGAATATATGTGAATCAGTAGAATAGTTGAAAATCAGTAGAATATATGTGAATCAGTAGAATAGTTGTAAATCAGTAGAATATATGTAAATCAGTAGAATATATGTGAATCAGTGGAATATATGTAAATCAGTAGAATATATGTGAATCAGTGGAATATATGTAAATCAGTAGAATATATGTAAATCAGTAGAATATATGTGAATCAGTAGAATACATGTAAATCAGTAGAATATATGTGAATCAGTAGAATAGTTGAAAATCAGTAGAATATATGTGAATCAGTAGAATATATGGAAATCAGTAGAATATATGTGAATCAGTAGAATATATGGAAATCAGTAGAATATATGTGAATCAGTAGAATAGTTGAAAATCAGTAGAATATATGTGAATCAGTAGAATATATGGAAATCAGTAGAATATATGTGAATCAGTAGAATAGTTGTAAATCAGTAGAATAGTTGTAAATCAGTAGAATATATGTGAATCAGTGGAATATATGTAAATCAGTAGAATATATTTGAATCAGTGGAATATATGTAAATCAGTAGAATATATGTAAATCAGTAGAATATATGTGAATCAGTAGAATATATGTAAATCAGTAGAATATATGTAAATCAGTAGAATATATGTGAATCAGTGGAATATATGTAAATCAGTAGAATATATGTGAATCAGTAGAATATATGTAAATCAGTAGAATATATGTGAATCAGTAGAATAGTTGAAAATCAGTAGAATATATGTGAATCAGTAGAATAGTTGTAAATCAGTAGAATACATGTAAATCAGTAGAATATATGTGAATCAGTGGAATATATGAAAATCAGTAGAATATATTTGAATCAGTGGAATATATGTAAATAAGTAGAATATATGTGAATCAGTAGAATATATGTGAATCAGTAGAATAGTTGAAAATCAGTAGAATATATGTGAATCAGTAGAATAGTTGTAAATCAGTAGAATATATGTAAATCAGTAGAATATATGTGAATCAGTAGAATAGTTGTAAATCAGTAGAATATATGTGAATCAGTAGAATATATGTGAATCAGTAGAATATATGTAAATCAGTAGAATATATGTGAATCAGTAGAATAGTTGAAAATCAGTAGAATATATGTGAATCAGTAGAATAGTTGTAAATCAGTAGAATATATGTAAATCAGTAGAATATATGAAAATCAGTAGAATATATTTGAATCAGTAGAATATATGTAAATCAGTAGAATATATGTGAATCAGTAGAATATATGTGAATCAGTAGAATAGTTGTAAATCAGTAGAATATATGTAAATCAGTAGAATATATGTGAATCAGTGGAATATATGAAAATCAGTAGAATATATTTGAATCAGTGGAATATATGTAAATCAGTAGAATATATTTGAATCAGTGGAATATATGTAAATCAGTAGAATATATGTGAATCAGTAGAATATATGTGAATCAGTAGAATAGTTGAAAATCAGTAGAATATATGTGAATCAGTAGAATAGTTGTAAATCAGTAGAATATATGTAAATCAGTAGAATATATGTGAATCAGTAGAATAGTTGTAAATCAGTAGAATATATGTGAATCAGTAGAATATATGTAAATCAGTAGAATATATGTAAATCAGTAGAATATATGTGAATCAGTAGAATATATGTGAATCAATAGAATATAGGTAAATCAGTAGAATATATGTAAATCAGTAGAATATATGTGAATCAGTAGAATATCTGTAAATCAGTAGAATATATGTGAATCAGTAGAATATATGTAAATCAGTAGAATATATGTGAATCAGTAGATATATGTAAATCAGTATCATATATGTGAATCAGTGGAATACATGTAAATCAGTATCATACATGTGAATCAGTAGAATATATGTAAATCAGTAGAATATATCAGTAGAATAGTTGTAAATCAGTAGAATATATGTGAATCGGTAGAATATATGTGAATCAGTAGAATAGTTGTAAATCAGTAGAATATATGTAAATCAGTAGAATATATGTGTGTGTCGGCCCTTCGAAGTTGGCCGTGGATTCAGGGAAGAATGATTAATTAATTTGCACGCACTCCACTCTCCACGCAGTCTTCAATTCAACGGCTTTATTTCTGTCACATTTCTAAATTAAGTTCATAATTTCAACAAACTAAAAATCCAAACAAAGATAATGGAGTGGTCAAAAAACTGTGTGTGTCCACCATCCCCAAATCCAAACATTTGTACTTTCATGTCACTTCCTGCTGCGCCCACACGCGGTGACATATACATTCCACCCCGACAGGTGCATGATAATTAACTAATTACATAAATACAAATACGCACATACTAAATAATAATAATAAACAAATATATAAATTATAATAAATAAACTCCAATACAACACATGTTATAGACAAACGGCTACAACATTGTGAATCAGTAGAATAGTTGAAAATCAGTAGAATATATATGAATCAGTAGAATATATGGAAATCAGTAGAATATAGGTAAATCAGTAGAATATATGTAAATCAGTAGAATATATGTGAATCAGTGGAATATATGTGAATCATTGGAATATATGTAAATCAGTCGAATATATGTGAATCAGTAGAATATATGTAAATCAGTAGAATATATGTGAATCAGTAGAATATATGTAAATCAGTAGAATATATGTGAATCAGTAGAATAGTTGAAAATCAGTAGAATATATATGAATCAGTAGAATATATGTAAATCAGTAGAATAGATGTAAATCAGTAGAATATATGTAAATCAGTAGAATATATGTGAATCAGTGGAATATATGTGAATCATTGGAATATATGTAAATCAGTCGAATATATGTGAATCAGTAGAATATATGTAAATCAGTAGAATATATGTAAATCAGTAGAATATATGTGAATCAGTAGAATAGTTGAAAATCAGTAGAATATATATGAATCAGTAGAATATATGTAAATCAGTAGAATATATGTAAATCAGTAGAATATATGTGAATCAGTGGAATATATGTAAATCAGTAGAATATATGTGAATCAGTAGAATATATGTAAATCAGTAGAATATATGTGAATCAGTAGAATAGTTGAAAATCAGTAGAATATATGTGAATCAGTAGAATAGTTGTAAATCAGTAGAATATATGTAAATCAGTAGAATATATGTGAATCAGTGGAATATATGTAAATCAGTAGAATATATGTGAATCAGTGGAATATATGTAAATCAGTAGAATATATGTAAATCAGTAGAATATATGTGAATCAGTAGAATATATGTAAATCAGTAGAATATATGTGAATCAGTAGAATAGTTGAAAATCAGTAGAATATATGTGAATCAGTAGAATATATGGAAATCAGTAGAATATATGTGAATCAGTAGAATATCTGTAAATTAGTAGAATATAAGTGAATCAGTAGAATATATGTAAATCAGTAGAATATATGTGAATCAGTAGAATAGTTGAAAATCAGTAGAATATATGTGAATCAGTAGAATATATGGAAATCAGTAGAATATATGTGAATCAGTAGAATAGTTGTAAATCAGTAGAATATATGTGAATCAGTAGAATATATGTGAATCAGTGGAATATATGAAAATCAGTAGAATATATTTGAATCAGTGGAATATATGTAAATCAGTAGAATAGTTGTAAATCAGTAGAATATATGTAAATCAGTAGAATATATGTGAATCAGTAGAATAGTTGTAAATCAGTAGAATATATGTGAATCAGTAGAATATATGTAAATCAGTGGAATATATGTGAATCAGTAGAATAGTTGTAAATCAGTAGAATATATGTGAATCAGTAGAATATCTGTGAATCAGTAGAATATCTGTAAATCAGTAGAATATATGTGAATCAGTAGAATATAGGTAAATCAGTAGAATATATGTAAATCAGTAGAATATATGTGAATCAGTGGAATATATGTAAATCAGTAGAATATATGTGAATCAGTAGAATATATGTAAATCAGTAGAATAGTTGAAAAATCAGTAGAATATATGTGAATCAGTAGAATAGTTGTAAATCAGTAGAATATATGTAAATCAGTAGAATATATGTGAATCAGTGGAATATATGTGAATCATTGGAATATATGTAAATCAGTAGAATATATGTGAATCAGTAGAATATATGTAAATCAGTGGAATATATGTAAATCAGTAGAATATATGTGAATCAGTAGAATATATGTGAATCAGTAGAATATATGTAAATCAGTAGAATATATGTGAATCAGTAGAATATATGTGAATCAGTAGAATATATGTGAATCAATAGAATATAGGTAAATCAGTAGAATATATGTAAATCAGTAGAATATATGTGAATCAGTAGAATATCTGTAAATCAGTAGAATATATGTGAATCAGTAGAATATATGTAAATCAGTAGAATATATGTGAATCAGTAGATATATGTAAATCAGTATCATATATGTGAATCAGTGGAATGCATGTAAATCAGTATCATACATGTGAATCAGTAGAATATATGTAAATCAGTAGAATATATCAGTAGAATAGTTGTAAATCAGTAGAATATATGTGAATCAGTAGAATATATGTGAATCAGTAGAATAGTTGTAAATCAGTAGAATATATGTAAATCAGTAGAATATATGTGTGTGTCGGCCCTTCGAAGTTGGCCGTGGATTCAGGGAAGAATGATTAATTAATTTGCACGCACTCCACTCTCCACGCAGTCTTCAATTCAACGGCTTTATTTCTGTCACATTTCTAAATTAAGTTCATAATTTCAACAAACTAAAAATCCAAACAAAGATAATGGAGTGGTCAAAAAACTGTGTGTGTCCACCATCCCCAAATCCAAACATTTGTACTTTCATGTCACTTCCTGCTGCGCCCACACGCGGTGACATATACATTCTACCCCGACAGGTGCATGATAATTAACTAATTACATAAATACAAATACGCACATACTAAATAATAATAATAAACAAATATATAAATTAGAATAAATAAACTCCAATACAACACATGTTATAGACAAACGGCTACAACATTGTGAATCAGTAGAATAGTTGAAAATCAGTAGAATATATATGAATCAGTAGAATATATGGAAATCAGTAGAATATAGGTAAATCAGTAGAATATATGTAAATCAGTAGAATATATGTGAATCAGTGGAATATATGTGAATCATTGGAATATATGTAAATCAGTCGAATATATGTGAATCAGTAGAATATATGTAAATCAGTAGAATATATGTGAATCAGTAGAATATATGTAAATCAGTAGAATATATGTGAATCAGTAGAATAGTTGAAAATCAGTAGAATATATATGAATCAGTAGAATATATGGAAATCAGTAGAATAGTTGTAAATCAGTAGAATATATGTAAATCAGTAGAATATATGTGAATCAGTGGAATGTATGTGAATCATTGGAATATATGTAAATCAGTCGAATATATGTGAATCAGTAGAATATATGTAAATCAGTAGAATATATGTAAATCAGTAGAATATATGTGAATCAGTAGAATAGTTGAAAATCAGTAGAATATATATGAATCAGTAGAATATATGTAAATCAGTAGAATATATGTAAATCAGTAGAATATATGTGAATCAGTGGAATATATGTAAATCAGTAGAATATATGTGAATCAGTAGAATATATGTAAATCAGTAGAATATATGTGAATCAGTAGAATAGTTGAAAATCAGTAGAATATATGTGAATCAGTAGAATAGTTGTAAATCAGTAGAATATATGTAAATCAGTAGAATATATGTGAATCAGTAGAATATATGTAAATCAGTAGAATATATGTGAATCAGTAGAATAGTTGAAAATCAGTAGAATATATGTGAATCAGTAGAATATATGGAAATCAGTAGAATATATGTGAATCAGTAGAATATCTGTAAATTAGTAGAATATAAGTGAATCAGTAGAATATATGTAAATCAGTAGAATATATGTGAATCAGTAGAATAGTTGAAAATCAGTAGAATATATGTGAATCAGTAGAATATATGGAAATCAGTAGAATATATGTGAATCAGTAGAATAGTTGTAAATCAGTAGAATATATGTGAATCAGTAGAATATATGTGAATCAGTGGAATATATGAAAATCAGTAGAATATATTTGAATCAGTGGAATATATGTAAATCAGTAGAATAGTTGTAAATCAGTAGAATATATGTAAATCAGTAGAATATATGTGAATCAGTGGAATATATGTAAATCAGTAGAATATATTTGAATCAGTGGAATATATGTAAATCAGTAGAATATATGTGAATCAGTAGAATATATGTAAATCAGTAGAATATATGTAAATCAGTAGAATATATGTGAATCAGTGGAATATATGAAAATCAGTAGAATATATGTAAATCAGTAGAATATATGTGAATCAGTAGAATATATGTGAATCAGTAGAATAGTTGAAAATCAGTAGAATATATGTGAATCAGTAGAATAGTTGTAAATCAGTAGAATATATGTAAATCAGTAGAATATATGTGAATCAGTAGAATAGTTGTAAATCAGTAGAATATATGTGAATCAGTAGAATAGTTGTAAATCAGTAGAATATATGTGAATCAGTAGAATATATGTGAATCAATAGAATATAGGTAAATCAGTAGAATATATGTGACTCAGTGGAATATATGTAAATCAGTAGAATATATGTGACTTAGTGGAATATATGTAAATCAGTAGAATATATGTGAATCAGTGGAATATATGTAAATCAGTAGAATATATGTGAATCAGGTGAATATATGTAAATCAGTAGAATATATGTAAATCAGTAGAATATATGTGAATCAGTAGATATATGTAAATCAGTATCATATATGTGAATCAGTGGAATATATGTAAATCAGTAGAATATATGTAAATCAGTAGAATATATGTGAATCAGTAGAATATATGTAAATCAGTAGAATAGTTGTAAATCAGTAGAATAGTTGAAAATCAGTAGAATATATGGGAATCAGTAGAATAGTTGAAAATCAGTAGAATATATGTGAATCAGTAGAATAGTTGTAAATCAGTAGAATATATGTGAATCAGTAGAATATATGGAAATCAGTAGAATATATGTGAATCAGTAGAATAGTTGTAAATCAGTAGAATATATGTGAATCAGTAGAATATCTGTTAATCAGTAGAATATATGTAAATCAGTAGAATATATGTGAATCAGTAGAATATATGTAAATCAGTAGAATATATGTGAATCAGTAGAATAGTTGAAAATCAGTAGAATATATGTGAATCAGTAGAATAGTTGAAAATCAGTAGAATATATGTAAATCAGTAGAATATATGTGAATCAGTGGAATATATGTGAATCATTGGAATATATGTAAATCAGTCGAATATATGTGAATCAGTAGAATAGTTGTAAATCAGTGGAATATATGTGAATCAGTGGAATATATGTGAATCATTGGAATATATGTAAATCAGTCGAATATATGTGAATCAGTAGAATATATGTAAATCAGTAGAATATATGTGAATCAGTAGAATATATGTAAATCAGTAGAATATATGTGAATCAGTAGAATAGTTGAAAATCAGTAGAATATATGTGAATCAGTAGAATAGTTGTAAATCAGTAGAATAGTTGTAAATCAGTAGAATATATGTGAATCAGTAGAATATCTGTAAATCAGTAGAATATATGTAAATCAGTAGAATATATGTGAATCAGTAGAATATATGTAAATCAGTAGAATATATGTGAATCAGTAGAATAGTTGAAAATCAGTAGAATATATGTGAATCAGT
Organism: Moxostoma hubbsi; assembly: GCA_032164185.1. NCBI lineage: Eukaryota > Metazoa > Chordata > Actinopteri > Cypriniformes > Catostomidae > Moxostoma > Moxostoma hubbsi. The sequence continues at coordinate 37,394,623 of JAVLUX010000020.1, read as the reverse complement.
AGAATAGTTGAAAATCAGTAGAATATATGTGAATCAGTAGAATTGTTGAAAATCAGTAGAATATATGTGAATCAGTAGAATAGTTGAAAATCAGTAGAATATATGTGAATCAGTAGAATAGTTGTAAATCAGTAGAATATATGTGAATCAGTAGAATATATGGAAATCAGTAGAATATATGTGAATCAGCAGAATAGTTGTAAATCAGTAGAATATATGTGAATCAGTAGAATATCTGTTAATCAGTAGAATATATGTAAATCAGTAGAATATATGTGAATCAGTAGAATATATGTAAATCAGTAGAATATATGTGAATCAGTAGAATAGTTGAAAATCAGTAGAATATATGTGAATCAGTAGAATAGTTGAAAATCAGTAGAATATATGTGAATCAGTAGAATAGTTGTAAATCAGTAGAATATATATAAATCAGTAGAATATATGTAAATCAGTGGAATATATGTGAATCAGTAGAATAGTTGTAAATCAGTAGAATATATGTGAATCAGTAGAATATCTGTGAATCAGTAGAATATCTGTAAATCAGTAGAATATATGTGAATCAGTAGAATATAGGTAAATCAGTAGAATATATGTAAATCAGTAGAATATATGTGAATCAGTGGAATATATGTAAATCAGTAGAATATATGTGAATCAGTAGAATATATGTAAATCAGTAGAATAGTTGAAAAATCAGTAGAATATATGTGAATCAGTAGAATAGTTGTAAATCAGTAGAATATATGTAAATCAGTGGAATATATGTGAATCATTGGAATATATGTAAATCAGTAGAATATATGTGAATCAGTAGAATAGTTGAAAATCAGTAGAATATATATGAATCAGTAGAATATATGGAAATCAGTAGAATAGTTGTAAATCAGTAGAATATATGTAAATCAGTAGAATATATGTAAATCAGTAGAATATATGTGAATCAGTGGAATATATGTAAATCAGTAGAATATATGTGAATCAGTAGAATATATGTAAATCAGTAGAATATATGTGAATCAGTAGAATAGTTGAAAATCAGTAGAATATATGTGAATCAGTAGAATAGTTGTAAATCAGTAGAATATATGTAAATCAGTAGAATATATGTGAATCAGTGGAATATATGTAAATCAGTAGAATATATGTGAATTAGTAGAATATAAGTGAATCAGTAGAATATATGTAAATAAGTAGAATATATGTAAATCAGTAGAATATATGTGAATCAGTAGAATAGTTGAAAAACAGTAGAATATATGTGAATCAGTAGAATATATGGAAATCAGTAGAATATATGTGAATCAGTAGAATAGTTCTAAATCAGTAGAATATATGTGAATCAGTAGAATATATGTGAATCAGTGGAATATATGAAAATCAGTAGAATATATTTGAATCAGTGGAATATATGTAAATCAGTAGAATAGTTGTAAATCAGTAGAATATATGTAAATCAGTAGAATATATGTGAATCAGTGGAATATATGTAAATCAGTAGAATATATTTGAATCAGTGGAATATATGTAAATCAGTAGAATATATGTGAATCAGTAGAATATATGTAAATCAGTAGAATATATGTAAATCAGTGGAATATATGAAAATCAGTAGAATATATGTAAATCAGTAGAATATATGTGAATCAGTAGAATATATGTGAATCAGTAGAATAGTTGAAAATCAGTAGAATATATGTGAATCAGTAGAATAGTTGTAAATCAGTAGAATATATGTAAATCAGTAGAATATATGTGAATCAGTAGAATAGTTGTAAATCAGTAGAATATATGTGAATCAGTAGAATAGTTGTAAATCAGTAGAATATATGTGAATCAGTAGAATATATGTGAATCAATAGAATATAGGTAAATCAGTAGAATATATGTGACTCAGTGGAATATATGTAAATCAGTAGAATATATGTGACTTAGTGGAATATATGTAAATCAGTAGAATATATGTGAATCAGTGGAATATATGTAAATCAGTAGAATATATGTGAATCAGGTGAATATATGTAAATCAGTAGAATATATGTAAATCAGTAGAATATATGTGAATCAGTAGATATATGTAAATCAGTATCATATATGTGAATCAGTGGAATACATGTAAATCAGTATCATACATGTGTATCAGTAGAATATATGTAAATCAGTAGAATATATGTAAATCAGTAGAATATATCAGTAGAATAGTTGTAAATCAGTAGAATATATGTGAATCAGTAGAATAGTTGTAAATCAGTAGAATATATGTAAATCAGTGGAATATATGTGAATCAGTAGAATAGTTGTAAATCAGTAGAATATATGTAAATCAGTAGAATATATGTGAATCAGTGGAATATATGTGAATCATTGGAATATATGTAAATCAGTCGAATATATGTGAATCAGTAGAATATATGTAAATCAGTAGAATATATGTAAATCAGTAGAATATATGTGAATCAGTAGAATAGTTGAAAATCAGTAGAATATATGTAAATCAGTAGAATATATGTAAATCAGTAGAATATATGTGAATCAGTGGAATATATGTAAATCAGTAGAATATATGTGAATCAGTAGAATATATGTAAATCAGTAGAATATATGTGAATCAGTAGAATAGTTGAAAATCAGTAGAATATATGTGAATCAGTAGAATAGTTGTAAATCAGTAGAATATATGTAAATCAGTAGAATATATGTGAATCAGTGGAATATATGTAAATCAGTAGAATATATGTGAATCAGTGGAATATATGTAAATCAGTAGAATATATGTAAATCAGTAGAATATATGTGAATCAGTAGAATATATGTAAATCAGTAGAATATATGTGAATCAGTAGAATAGTTGAAAATCAGTAGAATATATGTGAATCAGTAGAATATATGGAAATAAGTAGAATATATGTGAATCAGTAGAATAGTTCTAAATCAGTAGAATATATGTGAATCAGTAGAATATATATGAATCAGTGGAATATATGAAAATCAGTAGAATATATTTGAATCAGTGGAATATATGTAAATCAGTAGAATAGTTGTAAATCAGTAGAATATATGTAAATCAGTAGAATATATGTGAATCAGTGGAATATATGTAAATCAGTAGAATATATTTGAATCAGTGGAATATATGTAAATCAGTAGAATATATGTGAATCAGTAGAATATATGTAAATCAGTAGAATATATGTAAATCAGTGGAATATATGAAAATCAGTAGAATATATGTAAATCAGTAGAATATATGTGAATCAGTAGAATATATGTGAATCAGTAGAATAGTTGAAAATCAGTAGAATATATGTGAATCAGTAGAATAGTTGTAAATCAGTAGAATATATGTGAATCAGTAGAATATATGTGAATCAGTAGAATATAGGTAAATCAGTAGAATATATGTGACTCTGGAATATATGTAAATCAGTAGAATATATGTGACTTAGTGGAATATATGTAAATCAGTAGAATATATGTGAATCAGTGGAATATATGTAAATCAGTAGAATATATGTGAATCAGGTGAATATATGTAAATCAGTAGAATATATGTAAATCAGTAGAATATATGTGAATCAGTAGATATATGTAAATCAGTATCATATATGTGAATCAGTGGAATACATGTAAATCAGTATCATACATGTGTATCAGTAGAATATATGTAAATCAGTAGAATATATGTAAATCAGTAGAATATATCAGTAGAATATTTGTAAATCAGTAGAATATATGTGAATCAGTAGAATATATGTGAATCAGTAGAATAGTTGTAAATCAGTAGAATATATGTGAATCAGTAGAATAGTTGTAAATCAGTAGAATATATGTGAATCAGTAGAATATATGTGAATCAGTAGAATAGTTGTAAATCAGTAGAATATATGTGAATCAGTAGAATATATGTAATCAGTGGAATATATGTGAATCAGTAGAATAGTTGTAAATCAGTAGAATATATGTGAATCAGTAGAATATCTGTGAATCAGTAGAATATCTGTAAATCAGTAGAATATATGTGAATCAGTAGAATATAGGTAAATCAGTAGAATATATGTAAATCAGTAGAATATATGTGAATCAGTAGAATATCTGTAAATCAGTAGAATATATGTGAATCAGTAGAATATAGGTAAATCAGTAGAATATATGTAAATCAGTAGAATATATGTGAATCAGTGGAATATATGTAAATCAGTAGAATATATGTGAATCAGTAGAATATATGTAAATCAGTAGAATATAGGTGAATCAGTAGAATATATGTGAATCAGTAGAATATATGTAAATCAGTAGAATATATGTGAATCAGTAGAATAGTTGAAAATCAGTAGAATATATATGAATCAGTAGAATATATGGAAATCAGTAGAATAGTTGTAAATCAGTAGAATATATGTAAATCAGTAGAATATATGTGAATCAGTGGAATATATGTGAATCATTGGAATATATGTAAATCAGTAGAATATATGTAAATCAGTAGAATATATGTGAATCAGTAGATATATGTAAATCAGTATCATATATGTGAATCAGTGGAATACATGTAAATCAGTATCATACATGTGTATCAGTAGAATATATGTAAATCAGTAGAATATATGTAAATCAGTAGAATATATCAGTAGAATAGTTGTAAATCAGTAGAATATATGTGAATCAGTAGAATAGTTGTAAATCAGTAGAATATATGTAAATCAGTGGAATATATGTGAATCAGTAGAATAGTTGTAAATCAGTAGAATATATGTAAATCAGTAGAATATATGTGAATCAGTGGAATATATGTGAATCATTGGAATATATGTAAATCAGTCGAATATATGTGAATCAGTAGAATATATGTAAATCAGTAGAATATATGTAAATCAGTAGAATATATGTGAATCAGTAGAATAGTTGAAAATCAGTAGAATATATGTAAATCAGTAGAATATATGTAAATCAGTAGAATATATGTGAATCAGTGGAATATATGTAAATCAGTAGAATATATGTGAATCAGTAGAATATATGTAAATCAGTAGAATATATGTGAATCAGTAGAATAGTTGAAAATCAGTAGAATATATGTGAATCAGTAGAATAGTTGTAAATCAGTAGAATATATGTAAATCAGTAGAATATATGTGAATCAGTGGAATATATGTAAATCAGTAGAATATATGTGAATCAGTGGAATATATGTAAATCAGTAGAATATATGTAAATCAGTAGAATATATGTGAATCAGTAGAATATATGTAAATCAGTAGAATATATGTGAATCAGTAGAATAGTTGAAAATCAGTAGAATATATGTGAATCAGTAGAATATATGGAAATAAGTAGAATATATGTGAATCAGTAGAATAGTTCTAAATCAGTAGAATATATGTGAATCAGTAGAATATATATGAATCAGTGGAATATATGAAAATCAGTAGAATATATTTGAATCAGTGGAATATATGTAAATCAGTAGAATAGTTGTAAATCAGTAGAATATATGTAAATCAGTAGAATATATGTGAATCAGTGGAATATATGTAAATCAGTAGAATATATTTGAATCAGTAGAATATATGTAAATCAGTAGAATATATGTAAATCAGTGGGATATATGTAAATCAGTAGAATATATGTGAATCAGTAGAATATATGTGAATCAGTAGAATATATGTGAATCAGTAGAATAGTTGAAAATCAGTAGAATATATGTGAATCAGTAGAATAGTTGTAAATCAGTAGAATATATGTAAATCAGTAGAATATATGTGAATCAGTAGAATAGTTGTAAATCAGTAGAATATATGTGAATCAGTAGAATAGTTGTAAATCAGTAGAATATATGTGAATCAGTAGAATATATGTGAATCAATAGAATATAGGTAAATCAGTAGAATATATGTGACTCTGGAATATATGTAAATCAGTAGAATATATGTGACTTAGTGGAATATATGTAAATCAGTAGAATATATGTGAATCAGTGGAATATATGTAAATCAGTAGAATATATGTGAATCAGGTGAATATATGTAAATCAGTAGAATATATGTAAATCAGTAGAATATATGTGAATCAGTAGATATATGTAAATCAGTATCATATATGTGAATCAGTGGAATACATGTAAATCAGTATCATACATGTGTATCAGTAGAATATATGTAAATCAGTAGAATATATGTAAATCAGTAGAATATATCAGTAGAATAGTTGTAAATCAGTAGAATATATGTGAATCAGTAGAATATATGTGAATCAGTAGAATAGTTGTAAATCAGTAGAATATATGTGAATCAGTAGAATAGTTGTAAATCAGTAGAATATATGTGAATCAGTAGAATATATGTGAATCAGTAGAATAGTTGTAAATCAGTAGAATATATGTGAATCAGTAGAATATATGTAATCAGTGGAATATATGTGAATCAGTAGAATAGTTGTAAATCAGTAGAATATATGTGAATCAGTAGAATATCTGTGAATCAGTAGAATATCTGTAAATCAGTAGAATATATGTGAATCAGTAGAATATAGGTAAATCAGTAGAATATATGTAAATCAGTAGAATATATGTGAATCAGTAGAATATCTGTAAATCAGTAGAATATATGTGAATCAGTAGAATATAGGTAAATCAGTAGAATATATGTAAATCAGTAGAATATATGTGAATCAGTGGAATATATGTAAATCAGTAGAATATATGTGAATCAGTAGAATATATGTAAATCAGTAGAATATAGGTGAATCAGTAGAATATATGTGAATCAGTAGAATATATGTAAATCAGTAGAATATATGTGAATCAGTAGAATAGTTGAAAATCAGTAGAATATATATGAATCAGTAGAATATATGGAAATCAGTAGAATAGTTGTAAATCAGTAGAATATATGTAAATCAGTAGAATATATGTGAATCAGTGGAATATATGTGAATCATTGGAATATATGTAAATCAGTCGAATATATGTGAATCAGTAGAATATATGTAAATCAGTAGAATATATGTAAATCAGTAGAATATATGTGAATCAGTAGAATAGTTGAAAATCAGTAGAATATATATGAATCAGTAGAATATATGTAAATCAGTAGAATATATGTAAATCAGTAGAATATATGTGAATCAGTGGAATATATGTAAATCAGTAGAATATATGTGAATCAGTAGAATATATGTAAATCAGTAGAATATATGTGAATCAGTAGAATAGTTGAAAATCAGTAGAATATATGTGAATCAGTAGAATAGTTGTAAATCAGTAGAATATATGTAAATCAGTAGAATATATGTGAATCAGTGGAATATATGTAAATCAGTAGAATATATGTGAATCAGTGGAATATATGTAAATCAGTAGAATATATGTAAATCAGTAGAATATATGTGAATCAGTAGAATATATGTAAATCAGTAGAATATATGTGAATCAGTAGAATAGTTGAAAATCAGTAGAATATATGTGAATCAGTAGAATATATGGAAATCAGTAGAATATATGTGAATCAGTGGAATATATGTAAATCAGTAGAATATATGTGAATCAGGTGAATATATGTAAATCAGTAGAATATATGTAAATCAGTAGATATATGTAAATCAGTATCATATATGTGAATCAGTGGAATATATGTAAATCAGTAGAATATATGTAAATCAGTAGAATATATGTGAATCAGTAGAATATATGTAAATCAGTAGAATAGTTGTAAATCAGTAGAATAGTTGAAAATCAGTAGAATATATGGGAATCAGTAGAATAGTTGAAAATCAGTAGAATATATGTGAATCAGTAGAATAGTTGTAAATCAGTAGAATATATGTGAATCAGTAGAATATATGGAAATCAGTAGAATATATGTGAATCAGTAGAATAGTTGTAAATCAGTAGAATATATGTGAATCAGTAGAATATCTGTTAATCAGTAGAATATATGTAAATCAGTAGAATATATGTGAATCAGTAGAATATATGTAAATCAGTAGAATATATGTGAATCAGTAGAATAGTTGAAAATCAGTAGAATATATGTGAATCAGTAGAATAGTTGAAAATCAGTAGAATATATGTGAATCAGTAGAATAGTTGTAAATCAGTAGAATATATATAAATCAGTAGAATATTTGTAAATCAGTGGAATATATGTGAATCAGTAGAATAGTTGTAAATCAGTAGAATATATGTGAATCAGTAGAATATCTGTGAATCAGTTGAATATCTGTAAATCAGTAGAATATATGTGAATCAGTAGAATATAGGTAAATCAGTAGAATATATGTAAATCAGTAGAATATATGTGAATCAGTGGAATATATGTAAATCAGTAGAATATATGTGAATCAGTAGAATATATGTAAATCAGTAGAATAGTTGAAAAATCAGTAGAATATATGTGAATCAGTAGAATAGTTGTAAATCAGTAGAATATATGTAAATCAGTAGAATATATGTGAATCAGTGGAATATATGTGAATCATTGGAATATATGTAAATCAGTCGAATATATGTGAATCAGTAGAATATATGTAAATCAGTGGAATATATGTGAATCAGTGGAATATATGTGAATCATTGGAATATATGTAAATCAGTCGAATATATGTGAATCAGTAGAATATATGTAAATCAGTAGAATATATGTGAATCAGTAGAATATATGTAAATCAGTAGAATATATGTGAATCAGTAGAATAGTTGAAAATCAGTAGAATATATGTGAATCAGTAGAACAGTTGTAAATCAGTAGAATAGTTGAAAATCAGTAGAATATATGTGAATCAGTAGAATATATGGAAATCAGTAGAATATATGTGAATCAGTAGAATAGTTGTAAATCAGTAGAATATATGTGAATCAGTAGAATATCTGTAAATCAGTAGAATATATGTAAATCAGTAGAATATATGTGAATCAGTAGAATATATGTAAATCAGTAGAATATATGTGAATCAGTAGAATAGTTGAAAATCAGTAGAATATATGTGAATCAGTAGAATAGTTGAAAATCAGTAGAATATATGTGAATCAGTAGAATTGTTGAAAATCAGTAGAATATATGTGAATCAGTAGAATAGTTGAAAATCAGTAGAATATATGTGAATCAGTAGAATAGTTGTAAATCAGTAGAATATATGTGAATCAGTAGAATATATGGAAATCAGTAGAATATATGTGAATCAGCAGAATAGTTGTAAATCAGTAGAATATATGTGAATCAGTAGAATATCTGTTAATCAGTAGAATATATGTAAATCAGTAGAATATATGTGAATCAGTAGAATATATGTAAATCAGTAGAATATATGTGAATCAGTAGAATAGTTGAAAATCAGTAGAATATATGTGAATCAGTAGAATAGTTGAAAATCAGTAGAATATATGTGAATCAGTAGAATAGTTGTAAATCAGTAGAATATATATAAATCAGTAGAATATATGTAAATCAGTGGAATATATGTGAATCAGTAGAATAGTTGTAAATCAGTAGAATATATGTGAATCAGTAGAATATCTGTGAATCAGTAGAATATCTGTAAATCAGTAGAATATATGTGAATCAGTAGAATATAGGTAAATCAGTAGAATATATGTAAATCAGTAGAATATATGTGAATCAGTGGAATATATGTAAATCAGTAGAATATATGTGAATCAGTAGAATATATGTAAATCAGTAGAATAGTTGAAAAATCAGTAGAATATATGTGAATCAGTAGAATAGTTGTAAATCAGTAGAATATATGTAAATCAGTAGAATATATGTGAATCAGTGGAATATATGTGAATCATTGGAATATATGTAAATCAGTCGAATATATGTGAATCAGTAGAATATATGTAAATCAGTGGAATATATGTGAATCAGTGGAATATATGTGAATCATTGGAATATATGTAAATCAGTCGAATATATGTGAATCAGTAGAATATATGTAAATCAGTAGAATATATGTGAATCAGTAGAATATATGTAAATCAGTAGAATATATGTGAATCAGTAGAATAGTTGAAAATCAGTAGAATATATGTGAATCAGTAGAATAGTTGTAAATCAGTAGAATAGTTGAAAATCAGTAGAATATATGTGAATCAGTAGAATATATGGAAATCAGTAGAATATATGTGAATCAGTAGAATAGTTGTAAATCAGTAGAATATATGTGAATCAGTAGAATATCTGTAAATCAGTAGAATATATGTAAATCAGTAGAATATATGTGAATCAGTAGAATATATGTAAATCAGTAGAATATATGTGAATCAGTAGAATAGTTGAAAATCAGTAGAATATATGTGAATCAGTAGAATAGTTGAAAATCAGTAGAATATATGTGAATCAGTAGAATTGTTGAAAATCAGTAGAATATATGTGAATCAGTAGAATAGTTGAAAATCAGTAGAATATATGTGAATCAGTAGAATAGTTGTAAATCAGTAGAATATATGTGAATCAGTAGAATATATGGAAATCAGTAGAATATATGTGAATCAGCAGAATAGTTGTAAATCAGTAGAATATATGTGAATCAGTAGAATATCTGTTAATCAGTAGAATATATGTAAATCAGTAGAATATATGTGAATCAGTAGAATATATGTAAATCAGTAGAATATATGTGAATCAGTAGAATAGTTGAAAATCAGTAGAATATATGTGAATCAGTAGAATAGTTGAAAATCAGTAGAATATATGTGAATCAGTAGAATAGTTGTAAATCAGTAGAATATATATAAATCAGTAGAATATATGTAAATCAGTGGAATATATGTGAATCAGTAGAATAGTTGTAAATCAGTAGAATATATGTGAATCAGTAGAATATCTGTGAATCAGTAGAATATCTGTAAATCAGTAGAATATATGTGAATCAGTAGAATATAGGTAAATCAGTAGAATATATGTAAATCAGTAGAATATATGTGAATCAGTGGAATATATGTAAATCAGTAGAATATATGTGAATCAGTAGAATATATGTAAATCAGTAGAATAGTTGAAAAATCAGTAGAATATATGTGAATCAGTAGAATAGTTGTAAATCAGTAGAATATATGTAAATCAGTGGAATATATGTGAATCATTGGAATATATGTAAATCAGTAGAATATATGTGAATCAGTAGAATAGTTGAAAATCAGTAGAATATATATGAATCAGTAGAATATATGGAAATCAGTAGAATAGTTGTAAATCAGTAGAATATATGTAAATCAGTAGAATATATGTGAATCAGTGGAATATATGTGAATCATTGGAATATATGTAAATCAGTCGAATATATGTGAATCAGTAGAATATATGTAAATCAGTAGAATATATGTAAATCAGTAGAATATATGTGAATCAGTAGAATAGTTGAAAATCAGTAGAATATATGTAAATCAGTAGAATATATGTAAATCAGTAGAATATATGTGAATCAGTGGAATATATGTAAATCAGTAGAATATATGTGAATCAGTAGAATATATGTAAATCAGTAGAATATATGTGAATCAGTAGAATAGTTGAAAATCAGTAGAATATATGTGAATCAGTAGAATAGTTGTAAATCAGTAGAATATATGTAAATCAGTAGAATATATGTGAATCAGTGGAATATATGTAAATCAGTAGAATATATGTGAATCAGTGGAATATATGTAAATCAGTAGAATATATGTAAATCAGTAGAATATATATGAATCAGTAGAATATATGTAAATCAGTAGAATATATGTGAATCAGTAGAATAGTTGAAAATCAGTAGAATATATGTGAATCAGTAGAATATATGGAAATAAGTAGAATATATGTGAATCAGTAGAATATCTGTAAATTAGTAGAATATAAGTGAATCAGTAGAATATATGTAAATAAGTAGAATATATGTAAATCAGTAGAATATATGTGAATCAGTAGAATAGTTGAAAAACAGTAGAATATATGTGAATCAGTAGAATATATGGAAATCAGTAGAATATATGTGAATCAGTAGAATAGTTCTAAATCAGTAGAATATATGTGAATCAGTAGAATATATGTGAATCAGTGGAATATATGAAAATCAGTAGAATATATTTGAATCAGTGGAATATATGTAAATCAGTAGAATAGTTGTAAATCAGTAGAATATATGTAAATCAATAGAATATATGTGAATCAGTGGAATATATGTAAAGCAGTAGAATATATTTGAATCAGTGGAATATATGTAAATCAGTAGAATATATGTGAATCAGTAGAATATATGTAAATCAGTAGAATATATGTAAATCAGTGGAATATATGAAAATCAGTAGAATATATGTAAATCAGTAGAATATATGTGAATCAGTAGAATATATGTGAATCAGTAGAATAGTTGAAAATCAGTAGAATATATGTGAATCAGTAGAATAGTTGTAAATCAGTAGAATATATGTAAATCAGTAGAATATATGTGAATCAGTAGAATAGTTGTAAATCAGTAGAATATATGTGAATCAGTAGAATAGTTGTAAATCAGTAGAATATATGTGAATCAGTAGAATATATGTGAATCAATAGAATATAGGTAAATCAGTAGAATATATGTGACTCAGTGGAATATATGTAAATCAGTAGAATATATGTGACTTAGTGGAATATATGTAAATCAGTAGAATATATGTGAATCAGTGGAATATATGTAAATCAGTAGAATATATGTGAATCAGGTGAATATATGTAAATCAGTAGAATATATGTAAATCAGTAGAATATATGTGAATCAGTAGATATATGTAAATCAGTATCATATATGTGAATCAGTGGAATACATGTAAATCAGTATCATACATGTGTATCAGTAGAATATATGTAAATCAGTAGAATATATGTAAATCAGTAGAATATATCAGTAGAATAGTTGTAAATCAGTAGAATATATGTGAATCAGTAGAATAGTTGTAAATCAGTAGAATATATGTAAATCAGTGGAATATATGTGAATCAGTAGAATAGTTGTAAATCAGTAGAATATATGTAAATCAGTAGAATATATGTGAATCAGTGGAATATATGTGAATCATTGGAATATATGTAAATCAGTCGAATATATGTGAATCAGTAGAATATATGTAAATCAGTAGAATATATGTAAATCAGTAGAATATATGTGAATCAGTAGAATAGTTGAAAATCAGTAGAATATATGTAAATCAGTAGAATATATGTAAATCAGTAGAATATATGTGAATCAGTGGAATATATGTAAATCAGTAGAATATATGTGAATCAGTAGAATATATGTAAATCAGTAGAATATATGTGAATCAGTAGAATAGTTGAAAATCAGTAGAATATATGTGAATCAGTAGAATAGTTGTAAATCAGTAGAATATATGTAAATCAGTAGAATATATGTGAATCAGTGGAATATATGTAAATCAGTAGAATATATGTGAATCAGTGGAATATATGTAAATCAGTAGAATATATGTAAATCAGTAGAATATATGTGAATCAGTAGAATATATGTAAATCAGTAGAATATATGTGAATCAGTAGAATAGTTGAAAATCAGTAGAATATATGTGAATCAGTAGAATATATGGAAATAAGTAGAATATATGTGAATCAGTAGAATAGTTCTAAATCAGTAGAATATATGTGAATCAGTAGAATATATATGAATCAGTGGAATATATGAAAATCAGTAGAATATATTTGAATCAGTGGAATATATGTAAATCAGTAGAATAGTTGTAAATCAGTAGAATATATGTAAATCAGTAGAATATATGTGAATCAGTAGAATATATGGAAATCAGTAGAATATATGTGAATCAGTAGAATAGTTGTAAATCAGTAGAATATATGTGAATCAGTAGAATATCTGTAAATCAGTAGAATATATGTAAATCAGTAGAATATATGTGAATCAGTAGAATATATGTAAATCAGTAGAATATATGTGAATCAGTAGAATAGTTGAAAATCAGTAGAATATATGTGAATCAGTAGAATAGTTGAAAATCAGTAGAATATATGTGAATCAGTAGAATTGTTGAAAATCAGTAGAATATATGTGAATCAGTAGAATAGTTGAAAATCAGTAGAATATATGTGAATCAGTAGAATAGTTGTAAATCAGTAGAATATATGTGAATCAGTAGAATATATGGAAATCAGTAGAATATATGTGAATCAGCAGAATAGTTGTAAATCAGTAGAATATATGTGAATCAGTAGAATATCTGTTAATCAGTAGAATATATGTAAATCAGTAGAATATATGTGAATCAGTAGAATATATGTAAATCAGTAGAATATATGTGAATCAGTAGAATAGTTGAAAATCAGTAGAATATATGTGAATCAGTAGAATAGTTGAAAATCAGTAGAATATATGTGAATCAGTAGAATAGTTGTAAATCAGTAGAATATATATAAATCAGTAGAATATATGTAAATCAGTGGAATATATGTGAATCAGTAGAATAGTTGTAAATCAGTAGAATATATGTGAATCAGTAGAATATCTGTGAATCAGTAGAATATCTGTAAATCAGTAGAATATATGTGAATCAGTAGAATATAGGTAAATCAGTAGAATATATGTAAATCAGTAGAATATATGTGAATCAGTGGAATATATGTAAATCAGTAGAATATATGTGAATCAGTAGAATATATGTAAATCAGTAGAATAGTTGAAAAATCAGTAGAATATATGTGAATCAGTAGAATAGTTGTAAATCAGTAGAATATATGTAAATCAGTGGAATATATGTGAATCATTGGAATATATGTAAATCAGTAGAATATATGTGAATCAGTAGAATAGTTGAAAATCAGTAGAATATATATGAATCAGTAGAATATATGGAAATCAGTAGAATAGTTGTAAATCAGTAGAATATATGTAAATCAGTAGAATATATGTGAATCAGTGGAATATATGTGAATCATTGGAATATATGTAAATCAGTCGAATATATGTGAATCAGTAGAATATATGTAAATCAGTAGAATATATGTAAATCAGTAGAATATATGTGAATCAGTAGAATAGTTGAAAATCAGTAGAATATATGTAAATCAGTAGAATATATGTAAATCAGTAGAATATATGTGAATCAGTGGAATATATGTAAATCAGTAGAATATATGTGAATCAGTAGAATATATGTAAATCAGTAGAATATATGTGAATCAGTAGAATAGTTGAAAATCAGTAGAATATATGTGAATCAGTAGAATAGTTGTAAATCAGTAGAATATATGTAAATCAGTAGAATATATGTGAATCAGTGGAATATATGTAAATCAGTAGAATATATGTGAATCAGTGGAATATATGTAAATCAGTAGAATATATGTAAATCAGTAGAATATATATGAATCAGTAGAATATATGTAAATCAGTAGAATATATGTGAATCAGTAGAATAGTTGAAAATCAGTAGAATATATGTGAATCAGTAGAATATATGGAAATAAGTAGAATATATGTGAATCAGTAGAATATCTGTAAATTAGTAGAATATAAGTGAATCAGTAGAATATATGTAAATAAGTAGAATATATGTAAATCAGTAGAATATATGTGAATCAGTAGAATAGTTGAAAAACAGTAGAATATATGTGAATCAGTAGAATATATGGAAATCAGTAGAATATATGTGAATCAGTAGAATAGTTCTAAATCAGTAGAATATATGTGAATCAGTAGAATATATGTGAATCAGTGGAATATATGAAAATCAGTAGAATATATTTGAATCAGTGGAATATATGTAAATCAGTAGAATAGTTGTAAATCAGTAGAATATATGTAAATCAATAGAATATATGTGAATCAGTGGAATATATGTAAATCAGTAGAATATATTTGAATCAGTGGAATATATGTAAATCAGTAGAATATATGTGAATCAGTAGAATATATGTAAATCAGTAGAATATATGTAAATCAGTGGAATATATGAAAATCAGTAGAATATATGTAAATCAGTAGAATATATGTGAATCAGTAGAATATATGTGAATCAGTAGAATAGTTGAAAATCAGTAGAATATATGTGAATCAGTAGAATAGTTGTAAATCAGTAGAATATATGTAAATCAGTAGAATATATGTGAATCAGTAGAATAGTTGTAAATCAGTAGAATATATGTGAATCAGTAGAATAGTTGTAAATCAGTAGAATATATGTGAATCAGTAGAATATATGTGAATCAATAGAATATAGGTAAATCAGTAGAATATATGTGACTCAGTGGAATATATGTAAATCAGTAGAATATATGTGACTTAGTGGAATATATGTAAATCAGTAGAATATATGTGAATCAGTGGAATATATGTAAATCAGTAGAATATATGTGAATCAGGTGAATATATGTAAATCAGTAGAATATATGTAAATCAGTAGAATATATGTGAATCAGTAGATATATGTAAATCAGTATCATATATGTGAATCAGTGGAATACATGTAAATCAGTATCATACATGTGTATCAGTAGAATATATGTAAATCAGTAGAATATATGTAAATCAGTAGAATATATCAGTAGAATAGTTGTAAATCAGTAGAATATATGTGAATCAGTAGAATAGTTGTAAATCAGTAGAATATATGTAAATCAGTGGAATATATGTGAATCAGTAGAATAGTTGTAAATCAGTAGAATATATGTAAATCAGTAGAATATATGTGAATCAGTGGAATATATGTGAATCATTGGAATATATGTAAATCAGTCGAATATATGTGAATCAGTAGAATATATGTAAATCAGTAGAATATATGTAAATCAGTAGAATATATGTGAATCAGTAGAATAGTTGAAAATCAGTAGAATATATGTAAATCAGTAGAATATATGTAAATCAGTAGAATATATGTGAATCAGTGGAATATATGTAAATCAGTAGAATATATGTGAATCAGTAGAATATATGTAAATCAGTAGAATATATGTGAATCAGTAGAATAGTTGAAAATCAGTAGAATATATGTGAATCAGTAGAATAGTTGTAAATCAGTAGAATATATGTAAATCAGTAGAATATATGTGAATCAGTGGAATATATGTAAATCAGTAGAATATATGTGAATCAGTGGAATATATGTAAATCAGTAGAATATATGTAAATCAGTAGAATATATGTGAATCAGTAGAATATATGTAAATCAGTAGAATATATGTGAATCAGTAGAATAGTTGAAAATCAGTAGAATATATGTGAATCAGTAGAATATATGGAAATAAGTAGAATATATGTGAATCAGTAGAATAGTTCTAAATCAGTAGAATATATGTGAATCAGTAGAATATATATGAATCAGTGGAATATATGAAAATCAGTAGAATATATTTGAATCAGTGGAATATATGTAAATCAGTAGAATAGTTGTAAATCAGTAGAATATATGTAAATCAGTAGAATATATGTGAATCAGTGGAATATATGTAAATCAGTAGAATATATTTGAATCAGTGGAATATATGTAAATCAGTAGAATATATGTGAATCAGTAGAATATATGTAAATCAGTAGAATATATGTAAATCAGTGGAATATATGAAAATCAGTAGAATATATGTAAATCAGTAGAATATATGTGAATCAGTAGAATATATGTGAATCAGTAGAATAGTTGAAAATCAGTAGAATATATGTGAATCAGTAGAATAGTTGTAAATCAGTAGAATATATGTAAATCAGTAGAATATATGTGAATCAGTAGAATAGTTGTAAATCAGTAGAATATATGTGAATCAGTAGAATAGTTGTAAATCAGTAGAATATATGTGAATCAGTAGAATATATGTGAATCAATAGAATATAGGTAAATCAGTAGAATATATGTGACTCTGGAATATATGTAAATCAGTAGAATATATGTGACTTAGTGGAATATATGTAAATCAGTAGAATATATGTGAATCAGTGGAATATATGTAAATCAGTAGAATATATGTGAATCAGGTGAATATATGTAAATCAGTAGAATATATGTAAATCAGTAGAATATATGTGAATCAGTAGATATATGTAAATCAGTATCATATATGTGAATCAGTGGAATACATGTAAATCAGTATCATACATGTGTATCAGTAGAATATATGTAAATCAGTAGAATATATGTAAATCAGTAGAATATATCAGTAGAATAGTTGTAAATCAGTAGAATATATGTGAATCAGTAGAATATATGTGAATCAGTAGAATAGTTGTAAATCAGTAGAATATATGTGAATCAGTAGAATAGTTGTAAATCAGTAGAATATATGTGAATCAGTAGAATATATGTGAATCAGTAGAATAGTTGTAAATCAGTAGAATATATGTGAATCAGTAGAATATATGTAATCAGTGGAATATATGTGAATCAGTAGAATAGTTGTAAATCAGTAGAATATATGTGAATCAGTAGAATATCTGTGAATCATTAGAATATCTGTAAATCAGTAGAATATATGTGAATCAGTAGAATATAGGTAAATCAGTAGAATATATGTAAATCAGTAGAATATATGTGAATCAGTAGAATATCTGTAAATCAGTAGAATATATGTGAATCAGTAGAATATAGGTAAATCAGTAGAATATATGTAAATCAGTAGAATATATGTGAATCAGTGGAATATATGTAAATCAGTAGAATATATGTGAATCAGTAGAATATATGTAAATCAGTAGAATATAGGTGAATCAGTAGAATATATGTGAATCAGTAGAATATATGTAAATCAGTAGAATATATGTGAATCAGTAGAATAGTTGAAAATCAGTAGAATATATATGAATCAGTAGAATATATGGAAATCAGTAGAATAGTTGTAAATCAGTAGAATATATGTAAATCAGTAGAATATATGTGAATCAGTGGAATATATGTGAATCATTGGAATATATGTAAATCAGTCGAATATATGTGAATCAGTAGAATATATGTAAATCAGTAGAATATATGTAAATCAGTAGAATATATGTGAATCAGTAGAATAGTTGAAAATCAGTAGAATATATATGAATCAGTAGAATATATGTAAATCAGTAGAATATATGTAAATCAGTAGAATATATGTGAATCAGTGGAATATATGTAAATCAGTAGAATATATGTGAATCAGTAGAATATATGTAAATCAGTAGAATATATGTGAATCAGTAGAATAGTTGAAAATCAGTAGAATATATGTGAATCAGTAGAATAGTTGTAAATCAGTAGAATATATGTAAATCAGTAGAATATATGTGAATCAGTGGAATATATGTAAATCAGTAGAATATATGTGAATCAGTGGAATATATGTAAATCAGTAGAATATATGTAAATCAGTAGAATATATGTGAATCAGTAGAATATATGTAAATCAGTAGAATATATGTGAATCAGTAGAATAGTTGAAAATCAGTAGAATATATGTGAATCAGTAGAATATATGGAAATCAGTAGAATATATGTGAATCAGTGGAATATATGTAAATCAGTAGAATATATGTGAATCAGGTGAATATATGTAAATCAGTAGAATATATGTAAATCAGTAGAATATATGTGAATCAGTAGATATATGTAAATCAGTATCATATATGTGAATCAGTGGAATATATGTAAATCAGTAGAATATATGTAAATCAGTAGAATATATGTGAATCAGTAGAATATATGTAAATCAGTAGAATAGTTGTAAATCAGTAGAATAGTTGAAAATCAGTAGAATATATGGGAATCAGTAGAATAGTTGAAAATCAGTAGAATATATGTGAATCAGTAGAATAGTTGTAAATCAGTAGAATATATGTGAATCAGTAGAATATATGGAAATCAGTAGAATATATGTGAATCAGTAGAATAGTTGTAAATCAGTAGAATATATGTGAATCAGTAGAATATCTGTTAATCAGTAGAATATATGTAAATCAGTAGAATATATGTGAATCAGTAGAATATATGTAAATCAGTAGAATATATGTGAATCAGTAGAATAGTTGAAAATCAGTAGAATATATGTGAATCAGTAGAATAGTTGAAAATCAGTAGAATATATGTGAATCAGTAGAATAGTTGTAAATCAGTAGAATATATATAAATCAGTAGAATATTTGTAAATCAGTGGAATATATGTGAATCAGTAGAATAGTTGTAAATCAGTAGAATATATGTGAATCAGTAGAATATCTGTGAATCAGTTGAATATCTGTAAATCAGTAGAATATATGTGAATCAGTAGAATATAGGTAAATCAGTAGAATATATGTAAATCAGTAGAATATATGTGAATCAGTGGAATATATGTAAATCAGTAGAATATATGTGAATCAGTAGAATAGTTGTAAATCAGTAGAATATATGTAAATCAGTAGAATATATGTGAATCAGTGGAATATATGTGAATCATTGGAATATATGTAAATCAGTCGAATATATGTGAATCAGTAGAATATATGTAAATCAGTGGAATATATGTGAATCAGTGGAATATATGTGAATCATTGGAATATATGTAAATCAGTCGAATATATGTGAATCAGTAGAATATATGTAAATCAGTAGAATATATGTGAATCAGTAGAATATATGTAAATCAGTAGAATATATGTGAATCAGTAGAATAGTTGAAAATCAGTAGAATATATGTGAATCAGTAGAACAGTTGTAAATCAGTAGAATAGTTGAAAATCAGTAGAATATATGTTTATCAGTAGAATATATGGAAATCAGTAGAATATATGTGAATCAGTAGAATAGTTGTAAATCAGTAGAATATATGTGAATCAGTAGAATATCTGTAAATCAGTAGAATATATGTAAATCAGTAGAATATATGTGAATCAGTAGAATATATGTAAATCAGTAGAATATATGTGAATCAGTAGAATAGTTGAAAATCAGTAGAATATATGTGAATCAGTAGAATAGTTGAAAATCAGTAGAATATATGTGAATCAGTAGAATTGTTGAAAATCAGTAGAATATATGTGAATCAGTAGAATAGTTGAAAATCAGTAGAATATATGTGAATCAGTAGAATAGTTGTAAATCAGTAGAATATATGTGAATCAGTAGAATATATGGAAATCAGTAGAATATATGTGAATCAGCAGAATAGTTGTAAATCAGTAGAATATATGTGAATCAGTAGAATATCTGTTAATCAGTAGAATATATGTAAATCAGTAGAATATATGTGAATCAGTAGAATATATGTAAATCAGTAGAATATATGTGAATCAGTAGAATAGTTGAAAATCAGTAGAATATATGTGAATCAGTAGAATAGTTGAAAATCAGTAGAATATATGTGAATCAGTAGAATAGTTGTAAATCAGTAGAATATATATAAATCAGTAGAATATATGTAAATCAGTGGAATATATGTGAATCAGTAGAATAGTTGTAAATCAGTAGAATATATGTGAATCAGTAGAATATCTGTGAATCAGTAGAATATCTGTAAATCAGTAGAATATATGTGAATCAGTAGAATATAGGTAAATCAGTAGAATATATGTAAATCAGTAGAATATATGTGAATCAGTGGAATATATGTAAATCAGTAGAATATATGTGAATCAGTAGAATATATGTAAATCAGTAGAATAGTTGAAAAATCAGTAGAATATATGTGAATCAGTAGAATAGTTGTAAATCAGTAGAATATATGTAAATCAGTGGAATATATGTGAATCAGTGGAATATATGTGAATCATTGGAATATATGTAAATCAGTAGAATATATGTGAATCAGTAGAATAGTTGAAAATCAGTAGAATATATATGAATCAGTAGAATATATGGAAATCAGTAGAATAGTTGTAAATCAGTAGAATATATGTAAATCAGTAGAATATATGTAAATCAGTAGAATATATGTGAATCAGTGGAATATATGTAAATCAGTAGAATATATGTGAATCAGTAGAATATATGTAAATCAGTAGAATATATGTGAATCAGTAGAATAGTTGAAAATCAGTAGAATATATGTGAATCAGTAGAATAGTTGTAAATCAGTAGAATATATGTAAATCAGTAGAATATATGTGAATCAGTGGAATATATGTAAATCAGTAGAATATATGTGAATCAGTGGAATATATGTAAATCAGTAGAATATATGTAAATCAGTAGAATATATGTGAATCAGTAGAATATATGTAAATCAGTAGAATATATGTGAATCAGTAGAATAGTTCTAAATCAGTAGAATATATGTGAATCAGTAGAATATATGTGAATCAGTGGAATATATGAAAATCAGTAGAATATATTTGAATCAGTGGAATATATGTAAATCAGTAGAATAGTTGTAAATCAGTAGAATATATGTAAATCAATAGAATATATGTGAATCAGTGGAATATATGTAAATCAGTAGAATATATTTGAATCAGTGGAATATATGTAAATCAGTAGAATATATGTGAATCAGTAGAATATATGTAAATCAGTAGAATATATGTAAATCAGTGGAATATATGAAAATCAGTAGAATATATGTAAATCAGTAGAATATATGTGAATCAGTAGAATATATGTGAATCAGTAGAATAGTTGAAAATCAGTAGAATATATGTGAATCAGTAGAATAGTTGTAAATCAGTAGAATATATGTAAATCAGTAGAATATATGTGAATCAGTAGAATAGTTGTAAATCAGTAGAATATATGTGAATCAGTAGAATAGTTGTAAATCAGTAGAATATATGTGAATCAGTAGAATATATGTGAATCAATAGAATATAGGTAAATCAGTAGAATATATGTGACTCAGTGGAATATATGTAAATCAGTAGAATATATGTGACTTAGTGGAATATATGTAAATCAGTAGAATATATGTGAATCAGTGGAATATATGTAAATCAGTAGAATATATGTGAATCAGGTGAATATATGTAAATCAGTAGAATATATGTAAATCAGTAGAATATATGTGAATCAGTAGATATATGTAAATCAGTATCATATATGTGAATCAGTGGAATACATGTAAATCAGTATCATACATGTGTATCAGTAGAATATATGTAAATCAGTAGAATATATGTAAATCAGTAGAATATATCAGTAGAATAGTTGTAAATCAGTAGAATATATGTGAATCAGTAGAATAGTTGTAAATCAGTAGAATATATGTAAATCAGTGGAATATATGTGAATCAGTAGAATAGTTGTAAATCAGTAGAATATATGTAAATCAGTAGAATATATGTGAATCAGTGGAATATATGTGAATCATTGGAATATATGTAAATCAGTCGAATATATGTGAATCAGTAGAATATATGTAAATCAGTAGAATATATGTAAATCAGTAGAATATATGTGAATCAGTAGAATAGTTGAAAATCAGTAGAATATATGTAAATCAGTAGAATATATGTAAATCAGTAGAATATATGTGAATCAGTGGAATATATGTAAATCAGTAGAATATATGTGAATCAGTAGAATATATGTAAATCAGTAGAATATATGTGAATCAGTAGAATAGTTGAAAATCAGTAGAATATATGTGAATCAGTAGAATAGTTGTAAATCAGTAGAATATATGTAAATCAGTAGAATATATGTGAATCAGTGGAATATATGTAAATCAGTAGAATATATGTGAATCAGTGGAATATATGTAAATCAGTAGAATATATGTAAATCAGTAGAATATATGTGAATCAGTAGAATATATGTAAATCAGTAGAATATATGTGAATCAGTAGAATAGTTGAAAATCAGTAGAATATATGTGAATCAGTAGAATATATGGAAATAAGTAGAATATATGTGAATCAGTAGAATAGTTCTAAATCAGTAGAATATATGTGAATCAGTAGAATATATATGAATCAGTGGAATATATGAAAATCAGTAGAATATATTTGAATCAGTGGAATATATGTAAATCAGTAGAATAGTTGTAAATCAGTAGAATATATGTAAATCAGTAGAATATATGTGAATCAGTGGAATATATGTAAATCAGTAGAATATATTTGAATCAGTGGAATATATGTAAATCAGTAGAATATATGTGAATCAGTAGAATATATGTAAATCAGTAGAATATATGTAAATCAGTGGAATATATGAAAATCAGTAGAATATATGTAAATCAGTAGAATATATGTGAATCAGTAGAATATATGTGAATCAGTAGAATAGTTGAAAATCAGTAGAATATATGTGAATCAGTAGAATAGTTGTAAATCAGTAGAATATATGTAAATCAGTAGAATATATGTGAATCAGTAGAATAGTTGTAAATCAGTAGAATATATGTGAATCAGTAGAATAGTTGTAAATCAGTAGAATATATGTGAATCAGTAGAATATATGTGAATCAATAGAATATAGGTAAATCAGTAGAATATATGTGACTCTGGAATATATGTAAATCAGTAGAATATATGTGACTTAGTGGAATATATGTAAATCAGTAGAATATATGTGAATCAGTGGAATATATGTAAATCAGTAGAATATATGTGAATCAGGTGAATATATGTAAATCAGTAGAATATATGTAAATCAGTAGAATATATGTGAATCAGTAGATATATGTAAATCAGTATCATACATGTGTATCAGTAGAATATATGTAAATCAGTAGAATATATGTAAATCAGTAGAATATATCAGTAGAATAGTTGTAAATCAGTAGAATATATGTGAATCAGTAGAATATATGTGAATCAGTAGAATAGTTGTAAATCAGTAGAATATATGTGAATCAGTAGAATAGTTGTAAATCAGTAGAATATATGTGAATCAGTAGAATATATGTGAATCAGTAGAATAGTTGTAAATCAGTAGAATATATGTGAATCAGTAGAATATATGTAATCAGTGGAATATATGTGAATCAGTAGAATAGTTGTAAATCAGTAGAATATATGTGAATCAGTAGAATATCTGTGAATCAGTAGAATATCTGTAAATCAGTAGAATATATGTGAATCAGTAGAATATAGGTAAATCAGTAGAATATATGTAAATCAGTAGAATATATGTGAATCAGTAGAATATCTGTAAATCAGTAGAATATATGTGAATCAGTAGAATATAGGTAAATCAGTAGAATATATGTAAATCAGTAGAATATATGTGAATCAGTGGAATATATGTAAATCAGTAGAATATATGTGAATCAGTAGAATATATGTAAATCAGTAGAATATAGGTGAATCAGTAGAATATATGTGAATCAGTAGAATATATGTAAATCAGTAGAATATATGTGAATCAGTAGAATAGTTGAAAATCAGTAGAATATATATGAATCAGTAGAATATATGGAAATCAGTAGAATAGTTGTAAATCAGTAGAATATATGTAAATCAGTAGAATATATGTGAATCAGTGGAATATATGTGAATCATTGGAATATATGTAAATCAGTCGAATATATGTGAATCAGTAGAATATATGTAAATCAGTAGAATATATGTAAATCAGTAGAATATATGTGAATCAGTAGAATAGTTGAAAATCAGTAGAATATATATGAATCAGTAGAATATATGTAAATCAGTAGAATATATGTAAATCAGTAGAATATATGTGAATCAGTGGAATATATGTAAATCAGTAGAATATATGTGAATCAGTAGAATATATGTAAATCAGTAGAATATATGTGAATCAGTAGAATAGTTGAAAATCAGTAGAATATATGTGAATCAGTAGAATAGTTGTAAATCAGTAGAATATATGTAAATCAGTAGAATATATGTGAATCAGTGGAATATATGTAAATCAGTAGAATATATGTGAATCAGTGGAATATATGTAAATCAGTAGAATATATGTAAATCAGTAGAATATATGTGAATCAGTAGAATATATGTAAATCAGTAGAATATATGTGAATCAGTAGAATAGTTGAAAATCAGTAGAATATATGTGAATCAGTAGAATATATGGAAATCAGTAGAATATATGTGAATCAGTGGAATATATGTAAATCAGTAGAATATATGTGAATCAGGTGAATATATGTAAATCAGTAGAATATATGTAAATCAGTAGAATATATGTGAATCAGTAGATATATGTAAATCAGTATCATATATGTGAATCAGTGGAATATATGTAAATCAGTAGAATATATGTAAATCAGTAGAATATATGTGAATCAGTAGAATATATGTAAATCAGTAGAATAGTTGTAAATCAGTAGAATAGTTGAAAATCAGTAGAATATATGGGAATCAGTAGAATAGTTGAAAATCAGTAGAATATATGTGAATCAGTAGAATAGTTGTAAATCAGTAGAATATATGTGAATCAGTAGAATATATGGAAATCAGTAGAATATATGTGAATCAGTAGAATAGTTGTAAATCAGTAGAATATATGTGAATCAGTAGAATATCTGTTAATCAGTAGAATATATGTAAATCAGTAGAATATATGTGAATCAGTAGAATATATGTAAATCAGTAGAATATATGTGAATCAGTAGAATAGTTGAAAATCAGTAGAATATATGTGAATCAGTAGAATAGTTGAAAATCAGTAGAATATATGTGAATCAGTAGAATAGTTGTAAATCAGTAGAATATATATAAATCAGTAGAATATTTGTAAATCAGTGGAATATATGTGAATCAGTAGAATAGTTGTAAATCAGTAGAATATATGTGAATCAGTAGAATATCTGTGAATCAGTTGAATATCTGTAAATCAGTAGAATATATGTGAATCAGTAGAATATAGGTAAATCAGTAGAATATATGTAAATCAGTAGAATATATGTGAATCAGTGGAATATATGTAAATCAGTAGAATATATGTGAATCAGTAGAATAGTTGTAAATCAGTAGAATATATGTAAATCAGTAGAATATATGTGAATCAGTGGAATATATGTGAATCATTGGAATATATGTAAATCAGTCGAATATATGTGAATCAGTAGAATATATGTAAATCAGTGGAATATATGTGAATCAGTGGAATATATGTGAATCATTGGAATATATGTAAATCAGTCGAATATATGTGAATCAGTAGAATATATGTAAATCAGTAGAATATATGTGAATCAGTAGAATATATGTAAATCAGTAGAATATATGTGAATCAGTAGAATAGTTGAAAATCAGTAGAATATATGTGAATCAGTAGAACAGTTGTAAATCAGTAGAATAGTTGAAAATCAGTAGAATATATGTGAATCAGTAGAATATATGGAAATCAGTAGAATATATGTGAATCAGTAGAATAGTTGTAAATCAGTAGAATATATGTGAATCAGTAGAATATCTGTAAATCAGTAGAATATATGTAAATCAGTAGAATATATGTGAATCAGTAGAATATATGTAAATCAGTAGAATATATGTGAATCAGTAGAATAGTTGAAAATCAGTAGAATATATGTGAATCAGTAGAATAGTTGAAAATCAGTAGAATATATGTGAATCAGTAGAATTGTTGAAAATCAGTAGAATATATGTGAATCAGTAGAATAGTTGAAAATCAGTAGAATATATGTGAATCAGTAGAATAGTTGTAAATCAGTAGAATATATGTGAATCAGTAGAATATATGGAAATCAGTAGAATATATGTGAATCAGCAGAATAGTTGTAAATCAGTAGAATATATGTGAATCAGTAGAATATCTGTTAATCAGTAGAATATATGTAAATCAGTAGAATATATGTGAATCAGTAGAATATATGTAAATCAGTAGAATATATGTGAATCAGTAGAATAGTTGAAAATCAGTAGAATATATGTGAATCAGTAGAATAGTTGAAAATCAGTAGAATATATGTGAATCAGTAGAATAGTTGTAAATCAGTAGAATATATATAAATCAGTAGAATATATGTAAATCAGTGGAATATATGTGAATCAGTAGAATAGTTGTAAATCAGTAGAATATATGTGAATCAGTAGAATATCTGTGAATCAGTAGAATATCTGTAAATCAGTAGAATATATGTGAATCAGTAGAATATAGGTAAATCAGTAGAATATATGTAAATCAGTAGAATATATGTGAATCAGTGGAATATATGTAAATCAGTAGAATATATGTGAATCAGTAGAATATATGTAAATCAGTAGAATAGTTGAAAAATCAGTAGAATATATGTGAATCAGTAGAATAGTTGTAAATCAGTAGAATATATGTAAATCAGTGGAATATATGTGAATCAGTGGAATATATGTGAATCATTGGAATATATGTAAATCAGTAGAATATATGTGAATCAGTAGAATAGTTGAAAATCAGTAGAATATATATGAATCAGTAGAATATATGGAAATCAGTAGAATAGTTGTAAATCAGTAGAATATATGTAAATCAGTAGAATATATGTAAATCAGTAGAATATATGTGAATCAGTGGAATATATGTAAATCAGTAGAATATATGTGAATCAGTAGAATATATGTAAATCAGTAGAATATATGTGAATCAGTAGAATAGTTGAAAATCAGTAGAATATATGTGAATCAGTAGAATAGTTGTAAATCAGTAGAATATATGTAAATCAGTAGAATATATGTGAATCAGTGGAATATATGTAAATCAGTAGAATATATGTGAATCAGTGGAATATATGTAAATCAGTAGAATATATGTAAATCAGTAGAATATATGTGAATCAGTAGAATATATGTAAATCAGTAGAATATATGTGAATCAGTAGAATAGTTGAAAATCAGTAGAATATATGTGAATCAGTAGAATATATGGAAATAAGTAGAATATATGTGAATCAGTAGAATAGTTCTAAATCAGTAGAATATATGTGAATCAGTAGAATATATATGAATCAGTGGAATATATGAAAATCAGTAGAATATATTTGAATCAGTGGAATATATGTAAATCAGTAGAATAGTTGTAAATCAGTAGAATATATGTAAATCAGTAGAATATATGTGAATCAGTGGAATATATGTAAATCAGTAGAATATATTTGAATCAGTGGAATATATGTAAATCAGTAGAATATATGTGAATCAGTAGAATATATGTGAATCAGTAGAATATATGTGAATCAGTAGAATAGTTGAAAATCAGTAGAATATATGTGAATCAGTAGAATAGTTGTAAATCAGTAGAATATATGTAAATCAGTAGAATATATGTGAATCAGTAGAATAGTTGTAAATCAGTAGAATATATGTGAATCAGTAGAATAGTTGTAAATCAGTAGAATATATGTGAATCAGTAGAATATATGTGAATCAATAGAATATAGGTAAATCAGTAGAATATATGTGACTCTGGAATATATGTAAATCAGTAGAATATATGTGACTTAGTGGAATATATGTAAATCAGTAGAATATATGTGAATCAGTGGAATATATGTAAATCAGTAGAATATATGTGAATCAGGTGAATATATGTAAATCAGTAGAATATATGTAAATCAGTAGAATATATGTGAATCAGTAGATATATGTAAATCAGTATCATATATGTGAATCAGTGGAATACATGTAAATCAGTATCATACATGTGTATCAGTAGAATATATGTAAATCAGTAGAATATATGTAAATCAGTAGAATATATCAGTAGAATAGTTGTAAATCAGTAGAATATATGTGAATCAGTAGAATATATGTGAATCAGTAGAATAGTTGTAAATCAGTAGAATATATGTGAATCAGTAGAATAGTTGTAAATCAGTAGAATATATGTGAATCAGTAGAATATATGTGAATCAGTAGAATAGTTGTAAATCAGTAGAATATATGTGAATCAGTAGAATATATGTAATCAGTGGAATATATGTGAATCAGTAGAATAGTTGTAAATCAGTAGAATATATGTGAATCAGTAGAATATCTGTGAATCAGTAGAATATCTGTAAATCAGTAGAATATATGTGAATCAGTAGAATATAGGTAAATCAGTAGAATATATGTAAATCAGTAGAATATATGTGAATCAGTAGAATATCTGTAAATCAGTAGAATATATGTGAATCAGTAGAATATAGGTAAATCAGTAGAATATATGTAAATCAGTAGAATATATGTGAATCAGTGGAATATATGTAAATCAGTAGAATATATGTGAATCAGTAGAATATATGTAAATCAGTAGAATATAGGTGAATCAGTAGAATATATGTGAATCAGTAGAATATATGTAAATCAGTAGAATATATGTGAATCAGTAGAATAGTTGAAAATCAGTAGAATATATATATGAATCAGTAGAATATATGGAAATCAGTAGAATAGTTGTAAATCAGTAGAATATATGTAAATCAGTAGAATATATGTGAATCAGTGGAATATATGTGAATCATTGGAATATATGTAAATCAGTCGAATATATGTGAATCAGTAGAATATATGTAAATCAGTAGAATATATGTAAATCAGTAGAATATATGTGAATCAGTAGAATAGTTGAAAATCAGTAGAATATATATGAATCAGTAGAATATATGTAAATCAGTAGAATATATGTAAATCAGTAGAATATATGTGAATCAGTGGAATATATGTAAATCAGTAGAATATATGTGAATCAGTAGAATATATGTAAATCAGTAGAATATATGTGAATCAGTAGAATAGTTGAAAATCAGTAGAATATATGTGAATCAGTAGAATAGTTGTAAATCAGTAGAATATATGTAAATCAGTAGAATATATGTGAATCAGTGGAATATATGTAAATCAGTAGAATATATGTGAATCAGTGGAATATATGTAAATCAGTAGAATATATGTAAATCAGTAGAATATATGTGAATCAGTAGAATATATGTAAATCAGTAGAATATATGTGAATCAGTAGAATAGTTGAAAATCAGTAGAATATATGTGAATCAGTAGAATATATGGAAATCAGTAGAATATATGTGAATCAGTGGAATATATGTAAATCAGTAGAATATATGTGAATCAGGTGAATATATGTAAATCAGTAGAATATATGTAAATCAGTAGAATATATGTGAATCAGTAGATATATGTAAATCAGTATCATATATGTGAATCAGTGGAATATATGTAAATCAGTAGAATATATGTAAATCAGTAGAATATATGTGAATCAGTAGAATATATGTAAATCAGTAGAATAGTTGTAAATCAGTAGAATAGTTGAAAATCAGTAGAATATATGGGAATCAGTAGAATAGTTGAAAATCAGTAGAATATATGTGAATCAGTAGAATAGTTGTAAATCAGTAGAATATATGTGAATCAGTAGAATATATGGAAATCAGTAGAATATATGTGAATCAGTAGAATAGTTGTAAATCAGTAGAATATATGTGAATCAGTAGAATATCTGTTAATCAGTAGAATATATGTAAATCAGTAGAATATATGTGAATCAGTAGAATATATGTAAATCAGTAGAATATATGTGAATCAGTAGAATAGTTGAAAATCAGTAGAATATATGTGAATCAGTAGAATAGTTGAAAATCAGTAGAATATATGTGAATCAGTAGAATAGTTGTAAATCAGTAGAATATATATAAATCAGTAGAATATTTGTAAATCAGTGGAATATATGTGAATCAGTAGAATAGTTGTAAATCAGTAGAATATATGTGAATCAGTAGAATATCTGTGAATCAGTTGAATATCTGTAAATCAGTAGAATATATGTGAATCAGTAGAATATAGGTAAATCAGTAGAATATATGTAAATCAGTAGAATATATGTGAATCAGTGGAATATATGTAAATCAGTAGAATATATGTGAATCAGTAGAATAGTTGTAAATCAGTAGAATATATGTAAATCAGTAGAATATATGTGAATCAGTGGAATATATGTGAATCATTGGAATATATGTAAATCAGTCGAATATATGTGAATCAGTAGAATATATGTAAATCAGTGGAATATATGTGAATCAGTGGAATATATGTGAATCATTGGAATATATGTAAATCAGTCGAATATATGTGAATCAGTAGAATATATGTAAATCAGTAGAATATATGTGAATCAGTAGAATATATGTAAATCAGTAGAATATATGTGAATCAGTAGAATAGTTGAAAATCAGTAGAATATATGTGAATCAGTAGAACAGTTGTAAATCAGTAGAATAGTTGAAAATCAGTAGAATATATGTGAATCAGTAGAATATATGGAAATCAGTAGAATATATGTGAATCAGTAGAATAGTTGTAAATCAGTAGAATATATGTGAATCAGTAGAATATCTGTAAATCAGTAGAATATATGTAAATCAGTAGAATATATGTGAATCAGTAGAATATATGTAAATCAGTAGAATATATGTGAATCAGTAGAATAGTTGAAAATCAGTAGAATATATGTGAATCAGTAGAATAGTTGAAAATCAGTAGAATATATGTGAATCAGTAGAATTGTTGAAAATCAGTAGAATATATGTGAATCAGTAGAATAGTTGAAAATCAGTAGAATATATGTGAATCAGTAGAATAGTTGTAAATCAGTAGAATATATGTGAATCAGTAGAATATATGGAAATCAGTAGAATATATGTGAATCAGCAGAATAGTTGTAAATCAGTAGAATATATGTGAATCAGTAGAATATCTGTTAATCAGTAGAATATATGTAAATCAGTAGAATATATGTGAATCAGTAGAATATATGTAAATCAGTAGAATATATGTGAATCAGTAGAATAGTTGAAAATCAGTAGAATATATGTGAATCAGTAGAATAGTTGAAAATCAGTAGAATATATGTGAATCAGTAGAATAGTTGTAAATCAGTAGAATATATATAAATCAGTAGAATATATGTAAATCAGTGGAATATATGTGAATCAGTAGAATAGTTGTAAATCAGTAGAATATATGTGAATCAGTAGAATATCTGTGAATCAGTAGAATATCTGTAAATCAGTAGAATATATGTGAATCAGTAGAATATAGGTAAATCAGTAGAATATATGTAAATCAGTAGAATATATGTGAATCAGTGGAATATATGTAAATCAGTAGAATATATGTGAATCAGTAGAATATATGTAAATCAGTAGAATAGTTGAAAAATCAGTAGAATATATGTGAATCAGTAGAATAGTTGTAAATCAGTAGAATATATGTAAATCAGTGGAATATATGTGAATCAGTGGAATATATGTGAATCATTGGAATATATGTAAATCAGTAGAATATATGTGAATCAGTAGAATAGTTGAAAATCAGTAGAATATATATGAATCAGTAGAATATATGGAAATCAGTAGAATAGTTGTAAATCAGTAGAATATATGTAAATCAGTAGAATATATGTGAATCAGTGGAATATATGTGAATCATTGGAATATATGTAAATCAGTCGAATATATGTGAATCAGTAGAATATATGTAAATCAGTAGAATATATGTAAATCAGTAGAATATATGTGAATCAGTAGAATAGTTGAAAATCAGTAGAATATATGTAAATCAGTAGAATATATGTAAATCAGTAGAATATATGTGAATCAGTGGAATATATGTAAATCAGTAGAATATATGTGAATCAGTAGAATATATGTAAATCAGTAGAATATATGTGAATCAGTAGAATAGTTGAAAATCAGTAGAATATATGTGAATCAGTAGAATAGTTGTAAATCAGTAGAATATATGTAAATCAGTAGAATATATGTGAATCAGTGGAATATATGTAAATCAGTAGAATATATGTGAATCAGTGGAATATATGTAAATCAGTAGAATATATGTAAATCAGTAGAATATATGTGAATCAGTAGAATATATGTAAATCAGTAGAATATATGTGAATCAGTAGAATAGTTGAAAATCAGTAGAATATATGTGAATCAGTAGAATATATGGAAATAAGTAGAATATATGTGAATCAGTAGAATATCTGTAAATTAGTAGAATATAAGTGAATCAGTAGAATATATGTAAATAAGTAGAATATATGTAAATCAGTAGAATATATGTGAATCAGTAGAATAGTTGAAAAACAGTAGAATATATGTGAATCAGTAGAATATATGGAAATCAGTAGAATATATGTGAATCAGTAGAATAGTTCTAAATCAGTAGAATATATGTGAATCAGTAGAATATATGTGAATCAGTGGAATATATGAAAATCAGTAGAATATATTTGAATAAGTGGAATATATGTAAATCAGTAGAATAGTTGTAAATCAGTAGAATATATGTAAATCAGTAGAATATATGTGAATCAGTGGAATATATGTAAATCAGTAGAATATATTTGAATCAGTGGAATATATGTAAATCAGTAGAATATATGTGAATCAGTAGAATATATGTAAATCAGTAGAATATATGTAAATCAGTGGAATATATGAAAATCAGTAGAATATATGTAAATCAGTAGAATATATGTGAATCAGTAGAATATATGTGAATCAGTAGAATAGTTGTAAATCAGTAGAATATATGTGAATCAGTAGAATATCTGTAAATCAGTAGAATATATGTAAATCAGTAGAATATATGTGAATCAGTAGAATATATGTAAATCAGTAGAATATATGTGAATCAGTAGAATAGTTGAAAATCAGTAGAATATATGTGAATCAGTAGAATAGTTGAAAATCAGTAGAATATATGTGAATCAGTAGAATTTTTGAAAATCAGTAGAATATATGTGAATCAGTAGAATAGTTGAAAATCAGTAGAATATATGTGAATCAGTAGAATAGTTGTAAATCAGTAGAATATATGTGAATCAGTAGAATATATGGAAATCAGTAGAATATATGTGAATCAGCAGAATAGTTGTAAATCAGTAGAATATATGTGAATCAGTAGAATATCTGTTAATCAGTAGAATATATGTAAATCAGTAGAATATATGTAAATCAGTAGAATATATGTGAATCAGTAGAATATCTGTGAATCAGTAGAATATCTGTAAATCAGTAGAATATATGTGAATCAGTAGAATATAGGTAAATCAGTAGAATATATGTAAATCAGTAGAATATATGTGAATCAGTGGAATATATGTAAATCAGTAGAATATATGTGAATCAGTAGAATATATGTAAATCAGTAGAATAGTTGAAAAATCAGTAGAATATATGTGAATCAGTAGAATAGTTGTAAATCAGTAGAATATATGTAAATCAGTGGAATATATGTGAATCAGTGGAATATATGTGAATCATTGGAATATATGTAAATCAGTAGAATATATGTGAATCAGTAGAATAGTTGAAAATCAGTAGAATATATATGAATCAGTAGAATATATGGAAATCAGTAGAATAGTTGTAAATCAGTAGAATATATGTAAATCAGTAGAATATATGTGAATCAGTGGAATATATGTGAATCATTGGAATATATGTAAATCAGTCGAATATATGTGAATCAGTAGAATATATGTAAATCAGTAGAATATATGTAAATCAGTAGAATATATGTGAATCAGTAGAATAGTTGAAAATCAGTAGAATATATGTAAATCAGTAGAATATATGTAAATCAGTAGAATATATGTGAATCAGTGGAATATATGTAAATCAGTAGAATATATGTGAATCAGTAGAATATATGTAAATCAGTAGAATATATGTGAATCAGTAGAATAGTTGAAAATCAGTAGAATATATGTGAATCAGTAGAATAGTTGTAAATCAGTAGAATATATGTAAATCAGTAGAATATATGTGAATCAGTGGAATATATGTAAATCAGTAGAATATATGTGAATCAGTGGAATATATGTAAATCAGTAGAATATATGTAAATCAGTAGAATATATGTGAATCAGTAGAATATATGTAAATCAGTAGAATATATGTGAATCAGTAGAATAGTTGAAAATCAGTAGAATATATGTGAATCAGTAGAATATATGGAAATAAGTAGAATATATGTGAATCAGTAGAATATATGTAAATCAGTGGAATATATGAAAATCAGTAGAATATATGTAAATCAGTAGAATATATGTGAATCAGTAGAATATATGTGAATCAGTAGAATAGTTGAAAATCAGTAGAATATATGTGAATCAGTAGAATAGTTGTAAATCAGTAGAATATATGTAAATCAGTAGAATATATGTGAATCAGTAGAATAGTTGTAAATCAGTAGAATATATGTGAATCAGTAGAATAGTTGTAAATCAGTAGAATATATGTGAATCAGTAGAATATATGTGAATCAATAGAATATAGGTAAATCAGTAGAATATATGTGACTCAGTGGAATATATGTAAATCAGTAGAATATATGTGACTTAGTGGAATATATGTAAATCAGTAGAATATATGTGAATCAGTGGAATATATGTAAATCAGTAGAATATATGTGAATCAGGTGAATATATGTAAATCAGTAGAATATATGTAAATCAGTAGAATATATGTGAATCAGTAGATATATGTAAATCAGTATCATATATGTGAATCAGTGGAATACATGTAAATCAGTATCATACATGTGTATCAGTAGAATATATGTAAATCAGTAGAATATATGTAAATCAGTAGAATATATCAGTAGAATAGTTGTAAATCAGTAGAATATATGTGAATCAGTAGAATAGTTGTAAATCAGTAGAATATATGTAAATCAGTGGAATATATGTGAATCAGTAGAATAGTTGTAAATCAGTAGAATATATGTAAATCAGTAGAATATATGTGAATCAGTGGAATATATGTGAATCATTGGAATATATGTAAATCAGTCGAATATATGTGAATCAGTAGAATATATGTAAATCAGTAGAATATATGTAAATCAGTAGAATATATGTGAATCAGTAGAATAGTTGAAAATCAGTAGAATATATGTAAATCAGTAGAATATATGTAAATCAGTAGAATATATGTGAATCAGTGGAATATATGTAAATCAGTAGAATATATGTGAATCAGTAGAATATATGTAAATCAGTAGAATATATGTGAATCAGTAGAATAGTTGAAAATCAGTAGAATATATGTGAATCAGTAGAATAGTTGTAAATCAGTAGAATATATGTAAATCAGTAGAATATATGTGAATCAGTGGAATATATGTAAATCAGTAGAATATATGTGAATCAGTGGAATATATGTAAATCAGTAGAATATATGTAAATCAGTAGAATATATGTGAATCAGTAGAATATATGTAAATCAGTAGAATATATGTGAATCAGTAGAATAGTTGAAAATCAGTAGAATATATGTGAATCAGTAGAATATATGGAAATAAGTAGAATATATGTGAATCAGTAGAATAGTTCTAAATCAGTAGAATATATGTGAATCAGTAGAATATATGTGAATCAGTGGAATATATGAAAATCAGTAGAATATATTTGAATCAGTGGAATATATGTAAATCAGTAGAATAGTTGTAAATCAGTAGAATATATGTAAATCAGTAGAATATATGTGAATCAGTGGAATATATGTAAATCAGTAGAATATATTTGAATCAGTGGAATATATGTGAATCAGTGGAATATATGTGAATCATTGGAATATATGTAAATCAGTCGAATATATGTGAATCAGTAGAATATATGTAAATCAGTAGAATATATGTAAATCAGTAGAATATATGTGAATCAGTAGAATAGTTGAAAATCAGTAGAATATATGTAAATCAGTAGAATATATGTAAATCAGTAGAATATATGTGAATCAGTGGAATATATGTAAATCAGTAGAATATATGTGAATCAGTAGAATATATGTAAATCAGTAGAATATATGTGAATCAGTAGAATAGTTGAAAATCAGTAGAATATATGTGAATCAGTAGAATAGTTGTAAATCAGTAGAATATATGTAAATCAGTAGAATATATGTGAATCAGTGGAATATATGTAAATCAGTAGAATATATGTGAATCAGTGGAATATATGTAAATCAGTAGAATATATGTAAATCAGTAGAATATATGTGAATCAGTAGAATATATGTAAATCAGTAGAATATATGTGAATCAGTAGAATAGTTGAAAATCAGTAGAATATATGTGAATCAGTAGAATATATGGAAATAAGTAGAATATATGTGAATCAGTAGAATATCTGTAAATTAGTAGAATATAAGTGAATCAGTAGAATATATGTAAATAAGTAGAATATATGTAAATCAGTAGAATATATGTGAATCAGTAGAATAGTTGAAAAACAGTAGAATATATGTGAATCAGTAGAATATATGGAAATCAGTAGAATATATGTGAATCAGTAGAATAGTTCTAAATCAGTAGAATATATGTGAATCAGTAGAATATATGTGAATCAGTGGAATATATGAAAATCAGTAGAATATATTTGAATAAGTGGAATATATGTAAATCAGTAGAATAGTTGTAAATCAGTAGAATATATGTAAATCAGTAGAATATATGTGAATCAGTGGAATATATGTAAATCAGTAGAATATATTTGAATCAGTGGAATATATGTAAATCAGTAGAATATATGTGAATCAGTAGAATATATGTAAATCAGTAGAATATATGTAAATCAGTGGAATATATGAAAATCAGTAGAATATATGTAAATCAGTAGAATATATGTGAATCAGTAGAATATATGTGAATCAGTAGAATAGTTGTAAATCAGTAGAATATATGTGAATCAGTAGAATATCTGTAAATCAGTAGAATATATGTAAATCAGTAGAATATATGTGAATCAGTAGAATATATGTAAATCAGTAGAATATATGTGAATCAGTAGAATAGTTGAAAATCAGTAGAATATATGTGAATCAGTAGAATAGTTGAAAATCAGTAGAATATATGTGAATCAGTAGAATTTTTGAAAATCAGTAGAATATATGTGAATCAGTAGAATAGTTGAAAATCAGTAGAATATATGTGAATCAGTAGAATAGTTGTAAATCAGTAGAATATATGTGAATCAGTAGAATATATGGAAATCAGTAGAATATATGTGAATCAGCAGAATAGTTGTAAATCAGTAGAATATATGTGAATCAGTAGAATATCTGTTAATCAGTAGAATATATGTAAATCAGTAGAATATATGTGAATCAGTAGAATATATGTAAATCAGTAGAATATATGTGAATCAGTAGAATAGTTGAAAATCAGTAGAATATATGTGAATCAGTAGAATAGTTGAAAATCAGTAGAATATATGTGAATCAGTAGAATAGTTGTAAATCAGTAGAATATATATAAATCAGTAGAATATATGTAAATCAGTGGAATATATGTGAATCAGAAGAATAGTTGTAAATCAGTAGAATATATGTGAATCAGTAGAATATCTGTGAATCAGTAGAATATCTGTAAATCAGTAGAATATATGTGAATCAGTAGAATATAGGTAAATCAGTAGAATATATGTAAATCAGTAGAATATATGTGAATCAGTGGAATATATGTAAATCAGTAGAATATATGTGAATCAGTAGAATATATGTAAATCAGTAGAATAGTTGAAAAATCAGTAGAATATATGTGAATCAGTAGAATAGTTGTAAATCAGTAGAATATATGTAAATCAGTGGAATATATGTGAATCAGTGGAATATATGTGAATCATTGGAATATATGTAAATCAGTAGAATATATGTGAATCAGTAGAATAGTTGAAAATCAGTAGAATATATATGAATCAGTAGAATATATGGAAATCAGTAGAATAGTTGTAAATCAGTAGAATATATGTAAATCAGTAGAATATATGTGAATCAGTGGAATATATGTGAATCATTGGAATATATGTAAATCAGTCGAATATATGTGAATCAGTAGAATATATGTAAATCAGTAGAATATATGTAAATCAGTAGAATATATGTGAATCAGTAGAATAGTTGAAAATCAGTAGAATATATGTAAATCAGTAGAATATATGTAAATCAGTAGAATATATGTGAATCAGTGGAATATATGTAAATCAGTAGAATATATGTGAATCAGTAGAATATATGTAAATCAGTAGAATATATGTGAATCAGTAGAATAGTTGAAAATCAGTAGAATATATGTGAATCAGTAGAATAGTTGTAAATCAGTAGAATATATGTAAATCAGTAGAATATATGTGAATCAGTGGAATATATGTAAATCAGTAGAATATATGTGAATCAGTGGAATATATGTAAATCAGTAGAATATATGTAAATCAGTAGAATATATGTGAATCAGTAGAATATATGTAAATCAGTAGAATATATGTGAATCAGTAGAATAGTTGAAAATCAGTAGAATATATGTGAATCAGTAGAATATATGGAAATAAGTAGAATATATGTGAATCAGTAGAATATATGTAAATCAGTGGAATATATGAAAATCAGTAGAATATATGTAAATCAGTAGAATATATGTGAATCAGTAGAATATATGTGAATCAGTAGAATAGTTGAAAATCAGTAGAATATATGTGAATCAGTAGAATAGTTGTAAATCAGTAGAATATATGTAAATCAGTAGAATATATGTGAATCAGTAGAATAGTTGTAAATCAGTAGAATATATGTGAATCAGTAGAATAGTTGTAAATCAGTAGAATATATGTGAATCAGTAGAATATATGTGAATCAATAGAATATAGGTAAATCAGTAGAATATATGTGACTCAGTGGAATATATGTAAATCAGTAGAATATATGTGACTTAGTGGAATATATGTAAATCAGTAGAATATATGTGAATCAGTGGAATATATGTAAATCAGTAGAATATATGTGAATCAGGTGAATATATGTAAATCAGTAGAATATATGTAAATCAGTAGAATATATGTGAATCAGTAGATATATGTAAATCAGTATCATATATGTGAATCAGTGGAATACATGTAAATCAGTATCATACATGTGTATCAGTAGAATATATGTAAATCAGTAGAATATATGTAAATCAGTAGAATATATCAGTAGAATAGTTGTAAATCAGTAGAATATATGTGAATCAGTAGAATAGTTGTAAATCAGTAGAATATATGTAAATCAGTGGAATATATGTGAATCAGTAGAATAGTTGTAAATCAGTAGAATATATGTAAATCAGTAGAATATATGTGAATCAGTGGAATATATGTGAATCATTGGAATATATGTAAATCAGTCGAATATATGTGAATCAGTAGAATATATGTAAATCAGTAGAATATATGTAAATCAGTAGAATATATGTGAATCAGTAGAATAGTTGAAAATCAGTAGAATATATGTAAATCAGTAGAATATATGTAAATCAGTAGAATATATGTGAATCAGTGGAATATATGTAAATCAGTAGAATATATGTGAATCAGTAGAATATATGTAAATCAGTAGAATATATGTGAATCAGTAGAATAGTTGAAAATCAGTAGAATATATGTGAATCAGTAGAATAGTTGTAAATCAGTAGAATATATGTAAATCAGTAGAATATATGTGAATCAGTGGAATATATGTAAATCAGTAGAATATATGTGAATCAGTGGAATATATGTAAATAGGTAGAATATATGTAAATCAGTAGAATATATGTGAATCAGTAGAATATATGTAAATCAGTAGAATATATGTGAATCAGTAGAATAGTTGAAAATCAGTAGAATATATGTGAATCAGTAGAATATATGGAAATAAGTAGAATATATGTGAATCAGTAGAATAGTTCTAAATCAGTAGAATATATGTGAATCAGTAGAATATATGTGAATCAGTGGAATATATGAAAATCAGTAGAATATATTTGAATCAGTGGAATATATGTAAATCAGTAGAATAGTTGTAAATCAGTAGAATATATGTAAATCAGTAGAATATATGTGAATCAGTGGAATATATGTAAATCAGTAGAATATATTTGAATCAGTGGAATATATGTAAATCAGTAGAATATATGTGAATCAGTAGAATATATGTAAATCAGTAGAATATATGTAAATCAGTGGAATATATGAAAATCAGTAGAATATATGTAAATCAGTAGAATATATGTGAATCAGTAGAATATATGTGAATCAGTAGAATAGTTGAAAATCAGTAGAATATATGTGAATCAGTAGAATAGTTGTAAATCAGTAGAATATATGTAAATCAGTAGAATATATGTGAATCAGTAGAATAGTTGTAAATCAGTAGAATATATGTGAATCAGTAGAATAGTTGTAAATCAGTAGAATATATGTGAATCAGTAGAATATATGTGAATCAATAGAATATAGGTAAATCAGTAGAATATATGTGACTCTGGAATATATGTAAATCAGTAGAATATATGTGACTTAGTGGAATATATGTAAATCAGTAGAATATATGTGAATCAGTGGAATATATGTAAATCAGTAGAATATATGTGAATCAGGTGGATATATGTAAATCAGTAGAATATATGTAAATCAGTAGAATATATGTGAATCAGTAGATATATGTAAATCAGTATCATATATGTGAATCAGTGGAATACATGTAAATCAGTATCATACATGTGTATCAGTAGAATATATGTAAATCAGTAGAATATATGTAAATCAGTAGAATATATCAGTAGAATAGTTGTAAATCAGTAGAATATATGTGAATCAGTAGAATATATGTGAATCAGTAGAATAGTTGTAAATCAGTAGAATATATGTGAATCAGTAGAATAGTTGTAAATCAGTAGAATATATGTGAATCAGTAGAATATATGTGAATCAGTAGAATAGTTGTAAATCAGTAGAATATATGTGAATCAGTAGAATATATGTAATCAGTGGAATATATGTGAATCAGTAGAATAGTTGTAAATCAGTAGAATATATGTGAATCAGTAGAATATCTGTGAATCAGTAGAATATCTGTAAATCAGTAGAATATATGTGAATCAGTAGAATATAGGTAAATCAGTAGAATATATGTAAATCAGTAGAATATATGTGAATCAGTAGAATATCTGTAAATCAGTAGAATATATGTGAATCAGTAGAATATAGGTAAATCAGTAGAATATATGTAAATCAGTAGAATATATGTGAATCAGTGGAATATATGTAAATCAGTAGAATATATGTGAATCAGTAGAATATATGTAAATCAGTAGAATAGTTGAAAAATCAGTAGAATATATGTGAATCAGTAGAATAGTTGTAAATCAGTAGAATATATGTAAATCAGTAGAATATATGTGAATCAGTGGAATATATGTGAATCACTGGAATATATGTAAATCAGTTTAATATATGTGAATCAGTAGAATATATGTAAATCAGTAGAATATATGTGAATCAGTAGAATATATGTAAATCAGTGGAATATATGTAAATCAGTAGAATATATGTGAATCAGTAGAATATATGGAAATCAGTAGAATATATGTGAATCAGTAGAATAGTTGTAAATCAGTAAAATATATGTGAATCAGTAGAATATCTGTAAATCAGTAGAATATATGTAAATCAGTAGAATATATGTGAATCAGTAGAATATATGTAAATCAGTAGAATATATGTGAATCAGTAGAATAGTTGAAAATCAGTAGAATATATGTGAATCAGTAGAATAGTTGAAAATCAGTAGAATATATGTGAATCAGTAGAATAGTTGTAAATCAGTAGAATATATGTGAATCAGTAGAATATATGGAAATCAGTAGAATATATGTGAATCAGTAGAATAGTTGTAAATCAGTAGAATATATGTGAATCAGTAGAATATCTGTTAATCAGTAGAATATATGTAAATCAGTAGAATATATGTGAATCAGTAGAATATATGTAAATCAGTAGAATATATGTGAATCAGTAGAATAGTTGAAAATCAGTAGAATATATGTGAATCAGTAGAATAGATGAAAATCAGTAGAATATATGTG
This sequence comes from Moxostoma hubbsi, assembly GCA_032164185.1. Classification (NCBI taxonomy): domain Eukaryota; kingdom Metazoa; phylum Chordata; class Actinopteri; order Cypriniformes; family Catostomidae; genus Moxostoma; species Moxostoma hubbsi. Next base: position 37,350,916 of record JAVLUX010000020.1, on the reverse strand, counting down.
AATCAGTAGAATAGTTGTAAATCAGTAGAATATATATAAATCAGTAGAATATATGTAAATCAGTGGAATATATGTGAATCAGTAGAATAGTTGTAAATCAGTAGAATATATGTGAATCAGTAGAATATCTGTGAATCAGTAGAATATCTGTAAATCAGTAGAATATATGTGAATCAGTAGAATATAGGTAAATCAGTAGAATATATGTAAATCAGTAGAATATATGTGAATCAGTGGAATATATGTAAATCAGTAGAATATATGTGAATCAGTAGAATATATGTAAATCAGTAGAATAGTTGAAAAATCAGTAGAATATATGTGAATCAGTAGAATAGTTGTAAATCAGTAGAATATATGTAAATCAGTAGAATATATGTGAATCAGTCGAATATATGTGAATCATTGGAATATATGTAAATCAGTCGAATATATGTGAATCAGTAGAATATATGTAAATCAGTAGAATATATGTGAATCAGTAGAATATATGTAAATCAGTAGAATATATGTGAATCAGTAGAATAGTTGAAAATCAGTAGAATATATATGAATCAGTAGAATATATGGAAATCAGTAGAATAGTTGTAAATCAGTAGAATATATGTAAATCAGTAGAATATATGTGAATCAGTAGAATAGTTGAAAATCAGTAGAATATATGTAAATCAGTAGAATATATGTAAATCAGTAGAATATATGTGAATCAGTGGAATATATGTAAATCAGTAGAATATATGTGAATCAGTAGAATATATGTAAATCAGTAGAATATATGTGAATCAGTAGAATAGTTGAAAATCAGTAGAATATATGTGAATCAGTAGAATAGTTGTAAATCAGTAGAATATATGTAAATCAGTAGAATATATGTGAATCAGTGGAATATATGTAAATCAGTAGAATATATGTAAATCAGTGGAATATATGAAAATCAGTAGAATATATGTAAATCAGTAGAATATATGTGAATCAGTAGAATATATGTGAATCAGTAGAATAGTTGAAAATCAGTAGAATATATGTGAATCAGTAGAATAGTTGTAAATCAGTAGAATATATGTAAATCAGTAGAATATATGTGACTTAGTGGAATATATGTAAATCAGTAGAATATATGTGAATCAGTGGAATATATGTAAATCAGTAGAATATATGTGAATCAGGTGAATATATGTAAATCAGTAGAATATATGTAAATCAGTAGAATATATGTGAATCAGTAGATATATGTAAATCAGTATCATATATGTGAATCAGTGGAATACATGTAAATCAGTATCATACATGTGTATCAGTAGAATATATGTAAATCAGTAGAATATATGTAAATCAGTAGAATATATCAGTAGAATAGTTGTAAATCAGTAGAATATATGTGAATCAGTAGAATATATGTGAATCAGTAGAATAGTTGTAAATCAGTAGAATATATGTGAATCAGTAGAATAGTTGTAAATCAGTAGAATATATGTGAATCAGTAGAATATATGTGAATCAGTAGAATAGTTGTAAATCAGTAGAATATATGTGAATCAGTAGAATATATGTAATCAGTGGAATATATGTGAATCAGTAGAATAGTTGTAAATCAGTAGAATATATGTGAATCAGTAGAATATCTGTGAATCAGTAGAATATCTGTAAATCAGTAGAATATATGTGAAACAGTAGAATATAGGTAAATCAGTAGAATATATGTAAATCAGTAGAATATATGTGAATCAGTAGAATATCTGTAAATCAGTAGAATATATGTGAATCAGTAGAATATAGGTAAATCAGTAGAATATATGTAAATCAGTAGAATATATGTGAATCAGTGGAATATATGTAAATCAGTAGAATATATGTGAATCAGTAGAATATATGTAAATCAGTAGAATAGTTGAAAAATCAGTAGAATATATGTGAATCAGTAGAATAGTTGTAAATCAGTAGAATATATGTAAATCAGTAGAATATATGTGAATCAGTGGAATATATGTGAATCATTGGAATATATGTAAATCAGTAGAATATATGTGAATCAGTAGAATATATGTAAATCAGTAGAATATATGTGAATCAGTAGAATATATGTAAATCAGTGGAATATATGTAAATCAGTAGAATATATGTGAATCAGTAGAATATATGTAAATCAGTAGAATATATGTGAATCAGTAGAATAGTTGAAAATCAGTAGAATATATGTGAATCAGTAGAATAGTTGTAAATCAGTAGAATAGTTGAAAATCAGTAGAATATATGTGAATCAGTAGAATATATGGAAATCAGTAGAATATATGTGAATCAGTAGAATAGTTGTAAATCAGTAGAATATATGTGAATCAGTAGAATATCTGTAAATCAGTAGAATATATGTAAATCAGTAGAATATATGTGAATCAGTAGAATATATGTAAATCAGTAGAATATATGTGAATCAGTAGAATAGTTGAAAATCAGTAGAATATATGTGAATCAGTAGAATAGTTGAAAATCAGTAGAATATATGTGAATCAGTAGAATAGTTGTAAATCAGTAGAATATATGTGAATCAGTAGAATATATGGAAATCAGTAGAATATATGTGAATCAGTAGAATAGTTGTAAATCAGTAGAATATATGTGAATCAGTAGAATATCTGTTAATCAGTAGAATATATGTAAATCAGTAGAATATATGTGAATCAGTAGAATATATGTAAATCAGTAGAATATATGTGAATCAGTAGAATAGTTGAAAATCAGTAGAATATATGTGAATCAGTAGAATAGATGAAAATCAGTAGAATATATGTGAATCAGTAGAATAGTTGTAAATCAGTAGAATATATATAAATCAGTAGAATATATGTAAATCAGTGGAATATATGTGAATCAGTAGAATAGTTGTAAATCAGTAGAATATATGTGAATCAGTAGAATATCTGTGAATCAGTAGAATATCTGTAAATCAGTAGAATATATGTGAATCAGTAGAATATAGGTAAATCAGTAGAATATATGTAAATCAGTAGAATATATGTGAATCAGTGGAATATATGTAAATCAGTAGAATATATGTGAATCAGTAGAATATATGTAAATCAGTAGAATAGTTGAAAAATCAGTAGAATATATGTGAATCAGTAGAATAGTTGTAAATCAGTAGAATATATGTAAATCAGTAGAATATATGTGAATCAGTCGAATATATGTGAATCATTGGAATATATGTAAATCAGTCGAATATATGTGAATCAGTAGAATATATGTAAATCAGTAGAATATATGTGAATCAGTAGAATATATGTAAATCAGTAGAATATATGTGAATCAGTAGAATAGTTGAAAATCAGTAGAATATATATGAATCAGTAGAATATATGGAAATCAGTAGAATAGTTGTAAATCAGTAGAATATATGTAAATCAGTAGAATATATGTGAATCAGTAGAATAGTTGAAAATCAGTAGAATATATGTAAATCAGTAGAATATATGTAAATCAGTAGAATATATGTGAATCAGTGGAATATATGTAAATCAGTAGAATATATGTGAATCAGTAGAATAGTTGAAAATCAGTAGAATATATGTGAATCAGTAGAATAGTTGTAAATCAGTAGAATATATGTAAATCAGTAGAATATATGTGAATCAGTGGAATATATGTAAATCAGTAGAATATATGTAAATCAGTAGAATATATGTGAATCAGTAGAATATATGTAAATCAGTAGAATATATGTGAATCAGTAGAATAGTTGAAAATCAGTAGAATATATGTGAATCAGTAGAATATATGGAAATAAGTAGAATATATGTGAATCAGTAGAATATCTGTAAATTAGTAGAATATAAGTGAATCAGTAGAATATATGTAAATCAGTAGAATATATGTAAATCAGTAGAATATATGTGAATCAGTAGAATAGTTGAAAAACAGTTGAATATATGTGAATCAGTAGAATATATGGAAATCAGTAGAATATATGTGAATCAGTAGAATAGTTCTAAATCAGTAGAATATATGTGAATCAGTAGAATATATGTGAATCAGTGGAATATATGAAAATCAGTAGAATATATTTGAATCAGTGGAATATATGTAAATCAGTAGAATAGTTGTAAATCAGTAGAATATATGTAAATCAGTAGAATATATGTGAATCAGTGGAATATATGTAAATCAGTAGAATATATTTGAATCAGTGGAATATATGTAAATCAGTAGAATATATGTGAATCAGTAGAATATATGTAAATCAGTAGAATATATGTAAATCAGTGGAATATATGAAAATCAGTAGAATATATGTAAATCAGTAGAATATATGTGAATCAGTAGAATATATGTGAATCAGTAGAATAGTTGAAAATCAGTAGAATATATGTGAATCAGTAGAATAGTTGTAAATCAGTAGAATATATGTAAATCAGTAGAATATATGTGAATCAGTAGAATAGTTGTAAATCAGTAGAATATATGTGAATCAGTAGAATAGTTGTAAATCAGTAGAATATATGTGAATCAGTAGAATATATGTGAATCAATAGAATATAGGTAAATCAGTAGAATATATGTGACTCAGTGGAATATATGTAAATCAGTAGAATATATGTGACTTAGTGGAATATATGTAAATCAGTAGAATATATGTGAATCAGTGGAATATATGTAAATCAGTAGAATATATGTGAATCAGGTGAATATATGTAAATCAATAGAATATATGTAAATCAGTAGAATATATGTGAATCAGTAGATATATGTAAATCAGTATCATATATGTGAATCAGTGGAATACATGTAAATCAGTATCATACATGTGTATCAGTAGAATATATGTAAATCAGTAGAATATATGTAAATCAGTAGAATATATCAGTAGAATAGTTGTAAATCAGTAGAATATATGTGAATCAGTAGAATAGTTGTAAATCAGTAGAATATATGTAAATCAGTGGAATATATGTGAATCAGTGGAATATATGTGAATCATTGGAATATATGTAAATCAGTCGAATATATGTGAATCAGTAGAATAGTTGAAAATCAGTAGAATATATATGAATCAGTAGAATATATGGAAATCAGTAGAATAGTTGTAAATCAGTAGAATATATGTAAATCAGTAGAATATATGTGAATCAGTGGAATATATGTGAATCATTGGAATATATGTAAATCAGTCGAATATATGTGAATCAGTAGAATATATGTAAATCAGTAGAATATATGTAAATCAGTAGAATATATGTGAATCAGTAGAATAGTTGAAAATCATTAGAATATATGTAAATCAGTAGAATATATGTAAATCAGTAGAATATATGTGAATCAGTGGAATATATGTAAATCAGTAGAATATATGTGAATCAGTAGAATATATGTAAATCAGTAGAATATATGTGAATCAGTAGAATAGTTGAAAATCAGTAGAATATATGTGAATCAGTAGAATAGTTGTAAATCAGTAGAATATATGTAAATCAGTAGAATATATGTGAATCAGTGGAATATATGTGAATCATTGGAATATATGTAAATCAGTAGAATATATGTGAATAAGTAGAATATATGTAAATCAGTAGAATATATGTGAATCAGTAGAATATATGTAAATCAGTGGAATATATGTAAATCAGTAGAATATATGTGAATCAGTAGAATATATGTAAATCAGTAGAATATATGTGAATCAGTAGAATAGTTGAAAATCAGTAGAATATATGTGAATCAGTAGAATAGTTGTAAATCAGTAGAATAGTTGAAAATCAGTAGAATATATGTGAATCAGTAGAATATATGGAAATCAGTAGAATATATGTGAATCAGTAGAATAGTTGTAAATCAGTAGAATATATGTGAATCAGTAGAATATCTGTAAATCAGTAGAATATATGTAAATCAGTAGAATATATGTGAATCAGTAGAATATATGTAAATCAGTAGAATATATGTGAATCAGTAGAATAGTTGAAAATCAGTAGAATATATGTGAATCAGTAGAATAGTTGAAAATCAGTAGAATATATGTGAATCAGTAGAATAGTTGTAAATCAGTAGAATATATGTGAATCAGTAGAATATATGGAAATCAGTAGAATATATGTGAATCAGTAGAATAGTTGTAAATCAGTAGAATATATGTGAATCAGTAGAATATCTGTTAATCAGTAGAATATATGTAAATCAGTAGAATATATGTGAATCAGTAGAATATATGTAAATCAGTAGAATATATGTGAATCAGTAGAATAGTTGAAAATCAGTAGAATATATGTGAATCAGTAGAATAGATGAAAATCAGTAGAATATATGTGAATCAGTAGAATAGTTGTAAATCAGTAGAATATATATAAATCAGTAGAATATATGTAAATCAGTGGAATATATGTGAATCAGTAGAATAGTTGTAAATCAGTAGAATATATGTGAATCAGTAGAATATCTGTGAATCAGTAGAATATCTGTAAATCAGTAGAATATATGTGAATCAGTAGAATATAGGTAAATCAGTAGAATATATGTAAATCAGTAGAATATATGTGAATCAGTGGAATATATGTAAATCAGTAGAATATATGTGAATCAGTAGAATATATGTAAATCAGTAGAATAGTTGAAAAATCAGTAGAATATATGTGAATCAGTAGAATAGTTGTAAATCAGTAGAATATATGTAAATCAGTAGAATATATGTGAATCAGTCGAATATATGTGAATCATTGGAATATATGTAAATCAGTCGAATATATGTGAATCAGTAGAATATATGTAAATCAGTAGAATATATGTGAATCAGTAGAATATATGTAAATCAGTAGAATATATGTGAATCAGTAGAATAGTTGAAAATCAGTAGAATATATATGAATCAGTAGAATATATGGAAATCAGTAGAATAGTTGTAAATCAGTAGAATATATGTAAATCAGTAGAATATATGTGAATCAGTAGAATAGTTGAAAATCAGTAGAATATATGTAAATCAGTAGAATATATGTAAATCAGTAGAATATATGTGAATCAGTGGAATATATGTAAATCAGTAGAATATATGTGAATCAGTAGAATATATGTAAATCAGTAGAATATATGTGAATCAGTAGAATAGTTGAAAATCAGTAGAATATATGTGAATCAGTAGAATAGTTGTAAATCAGTAGAATATATGTAAATCAGTAGAATATATGTGAATCAGTGGAATATATGTAAATCAGTAGAATATATGTGAATCAGTGGAATATATGTAAATCAGTAGAATATATGTAAATCAGTAGAATATATGTGAATCAGTAGAATATATGTAAATCAGTAGAATATATGTGAATCAGTAGAATAGTTGAAAATCAGTAGAATATATGTGAATCAGTAGAATATATGGAAATAAGTAGAATATATGTGAATCAGTAGAATAGTTCTAAATCAGTAGAATATAAGTGAATCAGTAGAATATATGTAAATCAGTGGAATATATGAAAATCAGTAGAATATATTTGAATCAGTGGAATATATGTAAATCAGTAGAATAGTTGTAAATCAGTAGAATATATGTAAATCAGTAGAATATATGTGAATCAGTGGAATATATGTAAATCAGTAGAATATATTTGAATCAGTGGAATATATGTAAATCAGTAGAATATATGTGAATCAGAAGAATATATGTAAATCAGTAGAATATATGTAAATCAGTGGAATATATGAAAATCAGTAGAATATATGTAAATCAGTAGAATATATGTGAATCAGTAGAATATATGTGAATCAGTAGAATAGTTGAAAATCAGTAGAATATATGTGAATCAGTAGAATAGTTGTAAATCAGTAGAATATATGTAAATCAGTAGAATATATGTGAATCAGTAGAATAGTTGTAAATCAGTAGAATATATGTGAATCAGTAGAATAGTTGTAAATCAGTAGAATATATGTGAATCAGTAGAATATATGTGAATCAATAGAATATAGGTAAATCAGTAGAATATATGTGACTCAGTGGAATATATGTAAATCAGTAGAATATATGTGACTTAGTGGAATATATGTAAATCAGTAGAATATATGTGAATCAGTGGAATATATGTAAATCAGTAGAATATATGTGAATCAGGTGAATATATGTAAATCAGTAGAATATATGTAAATCAGTAGAATATATGTAAATCAGTAGAATATATCAGTAGAATAGTTGTAAATCAGTAGAATATATGTGAATCAGTAGAATAGTTGTAAATCAGTAGAATATATGTAAATCAGTGGAATATATGTGAATCAGTGGAATATATGTGAATCATTGGAATATATGTAAATCAGTCGAATATATGTGAATCAGTAGAATATATGTAAATCAGTAGAATATATGTGAATCAGTAGAATAGTTGAAAATCAGTAGAATATATATGAATCAGTAGAATATATGGAAATCAGTAGAATAGTTGTAAATCAGTAGAATATATGTAAATCAGTAGAATATATGTGAATCAGTGGAATATATGTGAATCATTGGAATATATGTAAATCAGTCAAATATATGTGAATCAGTAGAATATATGTAAATCAGTAGAATATATGTAAATCAGTAGAATATATGTGAATCAGTAGAATAGTTGAAAATCAGTAGAATATATGTAAATCAGTAGAATATATGTAAATCAGTAGAATATATGTGAATCAGTGGAATATATGTAAATCAGTAGAATATATGTGAATCAGTAGAATATATGTAAATCAGTAGAATATATGTGAATCAGTAGAATAGTTGAAAATCAGTAGAATATATGTGAATCAGTAGAATAGTTGTAAATCAGTAGAATATATGTAAATCAGTAGAATATATGTGAATCAGTGGAATATATGTAAATCAGTAGAATATATGTGAATCAGTAGAATATATGTAAATCAGTAGAATATATCAGTAGAATAGTTGTAAATCAGTAGAATATATGTGAATCAGTAGAATATATGTGAATCAGTAGAATAGTTGTAAATCAGTAGAATATATGTGAATCAGTAGAATAGTTGTAAATCAGTAGAATATATGTGAATCAGTAGAATATATGTGAATCAGTAGAATAGTTGTAAATCAGTAGAATATATGTGAATCAGTAGAATATATGTAATCAGTGGAATATATGTGAATCAGTAGAAGAGTTGTAAATCAGTAGAATATATGTGAATCAGTAGAATATCTGTAAATCAGTAGAATATATGTGAATCAGTAGAATATAGGTAAATCAGTAGAATATATGTAAATCAGTAGAATATATGTGAATCAGTAGAATATCTGTAAATCAGTAGAATATATGTGAATCAGTAGAATATAGGTAAATCAGTAGAATATATGTAAATCAGTAGAATATATGTGAATCAGTGGAATATATGTAAATCAGTAGAATATATGTGAATCAGTAGAATATATGTAAATCAGTAGAATAGTTGAAAAATCAGTAGAATATATGTGAATCAGTAGAATAGTTGTAAATCAGTAGAATATATGTAAATCAGTAGAATATATGTGAATCAGTGGAATATATGTGAATCATTGGAATATATGTAAATCAGTAGAATATATGTGAATCAGTAGAATATATGTAAATCAGTAGAATATATGTGAATCAGTAGAATATATGTAAATCAGTGGAATATATGTAAATCAGTAGAATATATGTGAATCAGTAGAATATATGTAAATCAGTAGAATATATGTGAATCAGTAGAATAGTTGAAAATCAGTAGAATATATGTGAATCAGTAGAATAGTTGTAAATCAGTAGAATAGTTGAAAATCAGTAGAATATATGTGAATCAGTAGAATATATGGAAATCAGTAGAATATATGTGAATCAGTAGAATAGTTGTAAATCAGTAGAATATATGTGAATCAGTAGAATATCTGTAAATCAGTAGAATATATGTAAATCAGTAGAATATATGTGAATCAGTAGAATATATGTAAATCAGTAGAATATATGTGAATCAGTAGAATAGTTGAAAATCAGTAGAATATATGTGAATCAGTAGAATAGTTGAAAATCAGTAGAATATATGTGAATCAGTAGAATAGTTGTAAATCAGTAGAATATATGTGAATCAGTAGAATATATGGAAATCAGTAGAATATATGTGAATCAGTAGAATAGTTGTAAATCAGTAGAATATATGTGAATCAGTAGAATATCTGTTAATCAGTAGAATATATGTAAATCAGTAGAATATATGTGAATCAGTAGAATATATGTAAATCAGTAGAATATATGTGAATCAGTAGAATAGTTGTAAATCAGTAGAATATATGTGAATCAGTAGAATATCTGTGAATCATTAGAATATCTGTAAATCAGTAGAATATATGTGAATCAGTAGAATATAGGTAAATCAGTAGAATATATGTAAATCAGTAGAATATATGTGAATCAGTGGAATATATATAAATCAGTAGAATATATGTGAATCAGTAGAATATATGTAAATCAGTAGAATAGTTGAAAAATCAGTAGAATATATGTGAATCAGTAGAATAGTTGTAAATCAGTAGAATATATGTAAATCAGTAGAATATATGTGAATCAGTCGAATATATGTGAATCATTGGAATATATGTAAATCAGTCGAATATATGTGAATCAGTAGAATATATGTAAATCAGTAGAATATATGTGAATCAGTAGAATATATTTAAATCAGTAGAATATATGTGAATCAGTAGAATAGTTGAAAATCAGTAGAATATATATGAATCAGTAGAATATATGGAAATCAATAGAATACTTGTAAATCAGTAGAATATATGTGAATCAGTGGAATATATGTAAATCAGTAGAATATATGTGAATCAGTAGAATATATGTAAATCAGTAGAATATATGTGAATCAGTAGAATAGTTGAAAATCAGTAGAATATATGTGAATCAGTAGAATAGTTGTAAATCAGTAGAATATATGTAAATCAGTAGAATATATGTGAATCAGTGGAATATATGTAAATCAGTAGAATATATGTGAATCAGTGGAATATATGTAAATCAGTAGAATATATGTAAATCAGTAGAATATATGTGAATCAGTAGAATATATGTAAATCAGTAGAATATATGTGAATCAGTAGAATAGTTGAAAATCAGTAGAATATATGTGAATCAGTAGAATATATGGAAATCAGTAGAATATATGTGAATCAGTAGAATAGTTGTAAATCAGTAGAATATATGTGAATCAGTAGAATATATGTGAATCAGTGGAATATATGAAAATCAGTAGAATATATTTGAATCAGTGGAATATATGTAAATCAGTAGAATAGTTGTAGATCAGTAGAATATATGTAAATCAGTAGAATATATGTGAATCAGTGGAATATATGTAAATCAGTAGAATATATGTAAATCAGTGGAATATATGTAAATCAGTAGAATATATGTGAATCAGTGGAATATATGAAAATCAGTAGAATATATGTAAATCAGTAGAATATATGTGAATCAGTAGAATATATGTGAATCAGTAGAATAGTTGAAAATCAGTAGAATATATGTGAATCAGTAGAATAGTTGTAAATCAGTAGAATATATGTAAATCAGTAGAATATATGTGAATCAGTAGAATAGTTGTAAATCAGTAGAATATATGTGAATCAGTAGAATATATGTAAATCAGTAGAATATATGTAAATCAGTAGAATAGTTGTAAATCAGTAGAATATAGGTGAATCAGTAGAATATATGTGAATCAGTAGAATATATGTAAATCAGTAGAATATATGTAAATCAGTACAATATATGTGAATCAGTAGAATATATGTGAATCAGTAGAATATATGTAAATCAGTAGAATATATGTGAATCAGTAGAATATATGTGAATCAATAGAATATAGGTAAATCAGTAGAATATATGTGACTCAGTGGAATATATGTAAATCAGTAGAATATATGTGAATCAGGTGAATATATGTAAATCAGTAGAATATATGTGAATCAGTAGATATATGTAAATCAGTATCATATATGTGAATCAGTGGAATACATGTAAATCAGTATCATACATGTGTATCAGTAGAATATATGTAAAACAGTAGAATATATGTAAATCAGTAGAATATATCAGTAGAATAGTTGTAAATCAGTAGAATATATGTGAATCAGTAGAATAGTTGTAAATCAGTAGAATATATGTGAATCAGTAGAATATATGTGAATCAATAGAATATAGGTAAATCAGTAGAATATATGTGACTCAGTGGAATATATGTAAATCAGTAGAATATATGTGACTTAGTGGAATATATGTAAATCAGTAGAATATATGTGAATCAGTGGAATATATGTAAATCAGTAGAATATATGTGAATCAGGTGAATATATGTAAATCAGTAGAATATATGTAAATCAGTAGAATATATGTGAATCAGTAGATATATGTAAATCAGTATCATATATGTGAATCAGTGGAATACATGTAAATCAGTATCATACATGTGTATCAGTAGAATATATGTAAATCAGTAGAATATATGTAAATCAGTAGAATATATCAGTAGAATAGTTGTAAATCAGTAGAATATATGTGAATCAGTAGAATATATGTGAATCAGTAGAATAGTTGTAAATCAGTAGAATATATGTGAATCAGTAGAATAGTTGTAAATCAGTAGAATATATGTGAATCAGTAGAATATATGTGAATCAGTGGAATATATGAAAATCAGTAGAATATATTTGAATCAGTGGAATATATGTAAATCAGTAGAATAGTTGTAAATCAGTAGAATATATGTAAATCAGTAGAATATATGTGAATCAGTGGAATATATGTAAATCAGTAGAATATATGTAAATCAGTGGAATATATGTAAATCAGTAGAATATATGTGAATCAGTGGAATATATGAAAATCAGTAGAATATATGTAAATCAGTAGAATATATGTGAATCAGTAGAATATATGTGAATCAGTAGAATAGTTGAAAATCAGTAGAATATATGTGAATCAGTAGAATAGTTGTAAATCAGTAGAATATATGTAAATCAGTAGAATATATGTGAATCAGTAGAATAGTTGTAAATCAGTAGAATATATGTGAATCAGTAGAATATATGTAAATCAGTAGAATATATGTAAATCAGTAGAATAGTTGTAAATCAGTAGAATATAGGTGAATCAGTAGAATATATGTGAATCAGTAGAATATATGTAAATCAGTAGAATATATGTAAATCAGTACAATATATGTGAATCAGTAGAATATATGTGAATCAGTAGAATATATGTGAATCAGTAGAATATCTGTGAATCATTAGAATATCTGTAAATCAGTAGAATATATGTGAATCAGTAGAATATAGGTAAATCAGTAGAATATATGTAAATCAGTAGAATATATGTGAATCAGTGGAATATATGTAAATCAGTAGAATATATGTGAATCAGTAGAATATATGTAAATCAGTAGAATAGTTGAAAAATCAGTAGAATATATGTGAATCAGTAGAATAGTTGTAAATCAGTAGAATATATGTAAATCAGTAGAATATATGTGAATCAGTCGAATATATGTGAATCATTGGAATATATGTAAATCAGTCGAATATATGTGAATCAGTAGAATATATGTAAATCAGTAGAATATATGTGAATCAGTAGAATATATTTAAATCAGTAGAATATATGTGAATCAGTAGAATAGTTGAAAATCAGTAGAATATATATGAATCAGTAGAATATATGGAAATCAGTAGAATACTTGTAAATCAGTAGAATATATGTAAATCAGTAGAATATATGTGAATCAGTGGAATATATGTGAATCATTGGAATATATGTAAATCAGTCGAATATATGTGAATCAGTAGAATATATGTAAATCAGTAGAATATATGTAAATCAGTAGAATATATGTGAATCAGTAGAATAGTTGAAAATCAGTAGAATATATATGAATCAGTAGAATATATGTAAATCAGTAGAATATATGTAAATCAGTAGAATATATGTGAATCAGTGGAATATATGTAAATCAGTAGAATATATGTGAATCAGTAGAATATATGTAAATCAGTAGAATATATGTGAATCAGTAGAATAGTTGAAAATCAGTAGAATATATGTGAATCAGTAGAATAGTTGTAAATCAGTAGAATATATGTAAATCAGTAGAATATATGTGAATCAGTGGAATATATGTAAATCAGTAGAATATATGTGAATCAGTGGAATATATGTAAATCAGTAGAATATATGTAAATCAGTAGAATATATGTGAATCAGTAGAATATATGTAAATCAGTAGAATATATGTGAATCAGTAGAATAGTTGAAAATCAGTAGAATATATGTGAATCAGTAGAATATATGGAAATCAGTAGAATATATGTGAATCAGTAGAATAGTTGTAAATCAGTAGAATATATGTGAATCAGTAGAATATATGTGAATCAGTGGAATATATGAAAATCAGTAGAATATATTTGAATCAGTGGAATATATGTAAATCAGTAGAATAGTTGTAAATCAGTAGAATATATGTAAATCAGTAGAATATATGTGAATCAGTGGAATATATGTAAATCAGTAGAATATATGTAAATCAGTGGAATATATGTAAATCAGTAGAATATATGTGAATCAGTGGAATATATGAAAATCAGTAGAATATATGTAAATCAGTAGAATATATGTGAATCAGTAGAATATATGTGAATCAGTAGAATAGTTGAAAATCAGTAGAATATATGTGAATCAGTAGAATAGTTGTAAATCAGTAGAATATATGTAAATCAGTAGAATATATGTGAATCAGTAGAATAGTTGTAAATCAGTAGAATATATGTGAATCAGTAGAATATATGTAAATCAGTAGAATATATGTAAATCAGTAGAATAGTTGTAAATCAGTAGAATATAGGTGAATCAGTAGAATATATGTGAATCAGTAGAATATATGTAAATCAGTAGAATATATGTAAATCAGTACAATATATGTGAATCAGTAGAATATATGTGAATCAGTAGAATATATGTAAATCAGTAGAATATATGTGAATCAGTAGAATATATGTGAATCAATAGAATATAGGTAAATCAGTAGAATATATGTGACTCAGTGGAATATATGTAAATCAGTAGAATATATGTGAATCAGGTGAATATATGTAAATCAGTAGAATATATGTGAATCAGTAGATATATGTAAATCAGTATCATATATGTGAATCAGTGGAATACATGTAAATCAGTATCATACATGTGTATCAGTAGAATATATGTAAATCAGTAGAATATATGTAAATCAGTAGAATATATCAGTAGAATAGTTGTAAATCAGTAGAATATATGTGAATCAGTAGAATAGTTGTAAATCAGTAGAATATATGTGAATCAGTAGAATATATGTGAATCAATAGAATATAGGTAAATCAGTAGAATATATGTGACTCAGTGGAATATATGTAAATCAGTAGAATATATGTGACTTAGTGGAATATATGTAAATCAGTAGAATATATGTGAATCAGTGGAATATATGTAAATCAGTAGAATATATGTGAATCAGGTGAATATATGTAAATCAGTAGAATATATGTAAATCAGTAGAATATATGTGAATCAGTAGATATATGTAAATCAGTATCATATATGTGAATCAGTGGAATACATGTAAATCAGTATCATACATGTGTATCAGTAGAATATATGTAAATCAGTAGAATATATGTAAATCAGTAGAATATATCAGTAGAATAGTTGTAAATCAGTAGAATATATGTGAATCAGTAGAATATATGTGAATCAGTAGAATAGTTGTAAATCAGTAGAATATATGTGAATCAGTAGAATAGTTGTAAATCAGTAGAATATATGTGAATCAGTAGAATATATGTGAATCAGTAGAATAGTTGTAAATCAGTAGAATATATGTGAATCAGTAGAATATATGTAATCAGTGGAATATATGTGAATCAGTAGAATAGTTGTAAATCAGTAGAATATATGTGAATCAGTAGAATATATGGAAATCAGTAGAATATATGTGAATCAGTAGAATAGTTGTAAATCAGTAGAATATATGTGAATCAGTAGAATATATGTGAATCAGTAGAATATATGTAAATCAGTAGAATATATGTGAATCAGTAGAATATATGTGAATCAATAGAATATAGGTAAATCAGTAGAATATATGTGACTCAGTGGAATATATGTAAATCAGTAGAATATATGTGAATCAGGTGAATATATGTAAATCAGTAGAATATATGTGAATCAGTAGATATATGTAAATCAGTATCATATATGTGAATCAGTGGAATACATGTAAATCAGTATCATACATGTGTATCAGTAGAATATATGTAAAACAGTAGAATATATGTAAATCAGTAGAATATATCAGTAGAATAGTTGTAAATCAGTAGAATATATGTGAATCAGTAGAATAGTTGTAAATCAGTAGAATATATGTGAATCAGTAGAATATATGTGAATCAATAGAATATAGGTAAATCAGTAGAATATATGTGACTCAGTGGAATATATGTAAATCAGTAGAATATATGTGACTTAGTGGAATATATGTAAATCAGTAGAATATATGTGAATCAGTGGAATATATGTAAATCAGTAGAATATATGTGAATCAGGTGAATATATGTAAATCAGTAGAATATATGTAAATCAGTAGAATATATGTGAATCAGTAGATATATGTAAATCAGTATCATATATGTGAATCAGTGGAATACATGTAAATCAGTATCATACATGTGTATCAGTAGAATATATGTAAATCAGTAGAATATATGTAAATCAGTAGAATATATCAGTAGAATAGTTGTAAATCAGTAGAATATATGTGAATCAGTAGAATATATGTGAATCAGTAGAATAGTTGTAAATCAGTAGAATATATGTGAATCAGTAGAATAGTTGTAAATCAGTAGAATATATGTGAATCAGTAGAATATATGTGAATCAGTGGAATATATGAAAATCAGTAGAATATATTTGAATCAGTGGAATATATGTAAATCAGTAGAATAGTTGTAAATCAGTAGAATATATGTAAATCAGTAGAATATATGTGAATCAGTGGAATATATGTAAATCAGTAGAATATATGTAAATCAGTGGAATATATGTAAATCAGTAGAATATATGTGAATCAGTGGAATATATGAAAATCAGTAGAATATATGTAAATCAGTAGAATATATGTGAATCAGTAGAATATATGTGAATCAGTAGAATAGTTGAAAATCAGTAGAATATATGTGAATCAGTAGAATAGTTGTAAATCAGTAGAATATATGTAAATCAGTAGAATATATGTGAATCAGTAGAATAGTTGTAAATCAGTAGAATATATGTGAATCAGTAGAATATATGTAAATCAGTAGAATATATGTAAATCAGTAGAATAGTTGTAAATCAGTAGAATATAGGTGAATCAGTAGAATATATGTGAATCAGTAGAATATATGTAAATCAGTAGAATATATGTAAATCAGTACAATATATGTGAATCAGTAGAATATATGTGAATCAGTAGAATATATGTGAATCAGTAGAATATCTGTGAATCATTAGAATATCTGTAAATCAGTAGAATATATGTGAATCAGTAGAATATAGGTAAATCAGTAGAATATATGTAAATCAGTAGAATATATGTGAATCAGTGGAATATATGTAAATCAGTAGAATATATGTGAATCAGTAGAATATATGTAAATCAGTAGAATAGTTGAAAAATCAGTAGAATATATGTGAATCAGTAGAATAGTTGTAAATCAGTAGAATATATGTAAATCAGTAGAATATATGTGAATCAGTCGAATATATGTGAATCATTGGAATATATGTAAATCAGTCGAATATATGTGAATCAGTAGAATATATGTAAATCAGTAGAATATATGTGAATCAGTAGAATATATTTAAATCAGTAGAATATATGTGAATCAGTAGAATAGTTGAAAATCAGTAGAATATATATGAATCAGTAGAATATATGGAAATCAGTAGAATACTTGTAAATCAGTAGAATATATGTAAATCAGTAGAATATATGTGAATCAGTGGAATATATGTGAATCATTGGAATATATGTAAATCAGTCGAATATATGTGAATCAGTAGAATATATGTAAATCAGTAGAATATATGTAAATCAGTAGAATATATGTGAATCAGTAGAATAGTTGAAAATCAGTAGAATATATATGAATCAGTAGAATATATGTAAATCAGTAGAATATATGTAAATCAGTAGAATATATGTGAATCAGTGGAATATATGTAAATCAGTAGAATATATGTGAATCAGTAGAATATATGTAAATCAGTAGAATATATGTGAATCAGTAGAATAGTTGAAAATCAGTAGAATATATGTGAATCAGTAGAATAGTTGTAAATCAGTAGAATATATGTAAATCAGTAGAATATATGTGAATCAGTGGAATATATGTAAATCAGTAGAATATATGTGAATCAGTGGAATATATGTAAATCAGTAGAATATATGTAAATCAGTAGAATATATGTGAATCAGTAGAATATATGTAAATCAGTAGAATATATGTGAATCAGTAGAATAGTTGAAAATCAGTAGAATATATGTGAATCAGTAGAATATATGGAAATCAGTAGAATATATGTGAATCAGTAGAATAGTTGTAAATCAGTAGAATATATGTGAATCAGTAGAATATATGTGAATCAGTGGAATATATGAAAATCAGTAGAATATATTTGAATCAGTGGAATATATGTAAATCAGTAGAATAGTTGTAAATCAGTAGAATATATGTAAATCAGTAGAATATATGTGAATCAGTGGAATATATGTAAATCAGTAGAATATATGTAAATCAGTGGAATATATGTAAATCAGTAGAATATATGTGAATCAGTGGAATATATGAAAATCAGTAGAATATATGTAAATCAGTAGAATATATGTGAATCAGTAGAATATATGTGAATCAGTAGAATAGTTGAAAATCAGTAGAATATATGTGAATCAGTAGAATAGTTGTAAATCAGTAGAATATATGTAAATCAGTAGAATATATGTGAATCAGTAGAATAGTTGTAAATCAGTAGAATATATGTGAATCAGTAGAATATATGTAAATCAGTAGAATATATGTAAATCAGTAGAATAGTTGTAAATCAGTAGAATATAGGTGAATCAGTAGAATATATGTGAATCAGTAGAATATATGTAAATCAGTAGAATATATGTAAATCAGTACAATATATGTGAATCAGTAGAATATATGTGAATCAGTAGAATATATGTAAATCAGTAGAATATATGTGAATCAGTAGAATATATGTGAATCAATAGAATATAGGTAAATCAGTAGAATATATGTGACTCAGTGGAATATATGTAAATCAGTAGAATATATGTGAATCAGGTGAATATATGTAAATCAGTAGAATATATGTGAATCAGTAGATATATGTAAATCAGTATCATATATGTGAATCAGTGGAATACATGTAAATCAGTATCATACATGTGTATCAGTAGAATATATGTAAATCAGTAGAATATATGTAAATCAGTAGAATATATCAGTAGAATAGTTGTAAATCAGTAGAATATATGTGAATCAGTAGAATAGTTGTAAATCAGTAGAATATATGTGAATCAGTAGAATATATGTGAATCAATAGAATATAGGTAAATCAGTAGAATATATGTGACTCAGTGGAATATATGTAAATCAGTAGAATATATGTGACTTAGTGGAATATATGTAAATCAGTAGAATATATGTGAATCAGTGGAATATATGTAAATCAGTAGAATATATGTGAATCAGGTGAATATATGTAAATCAGTAGAATATATGTAAATCAGTAGAATATATGTGAATCAGTAGATATATGTAAATCAGTATCATATATGTGAATCAGTGGAATACATGTAAATCAGTATCATACATGTGTATCAGTAGAATATATGTAAATCAGTAGAATATATGTAAATCAGTAGAATATATCAGTAGAATAGTTGTAAATCAGTAGAATATATGTGAATCAGTAGAATATATGTGAATCAGTAGAATAGTTGTAAATCAGTAGAATATATGTGAATCAGTAGAATAGTTGTAAATCAGTAGAATATATGTGAATCAGTAGAATATATGTGAATCAGTAGAATAGTTGTAAATCAGTAGAATATATGTGAATCAGTAGAATATATGTAATCAGTGGAATATATGTGAATCAGTAGAATAGTTGTAAATCAGTAGAATATATGTGAATCAGTAGAATATATGGAAATCAGTAGAATATATGTGAATCAGTAGAATAGTTGTAAATCAGTAGAATATATGTGAATCAGTAGAATATATGTGAATCAGTGGAATATATGAAAATCAGTAGAATATATTTGAATCAGTGGAATATATGTAAATCAGTAGAATAGTTGTAAATCAGTAGAATATATGTAAATCAGTAGAATATATGTGAATCAGTGGAATATATGTAAATCAGTAGAATATATGTAAATCAGTGGAATATATGTAAATCAGTAGAATATATGTGAATCAGTGGAATATATGAAAATCAGTAGAATATATGTAAATCAGTAGAATATATGTGAATCAGTAGAATATATGTGAATCAGTAGAATAGTTGAAAATCAGTAGAATATATGTGAATCAGTAGAATAGTTGTAAATCAGTAGAATATATGTAAATCAGTAGAATATATGTGAATCAGTAGAATAGTTGTAAATCAGTAGAATATATGTGAATCAGTAGAATATATGTAAATCAGTAGAATATATGTAAATCAGTAGAATAGTTGTAAATCAGTAGAATATAGGTGAATCAGTAGAATATATGTGAATCAGTAGAATATATGTAAATCAGTAGAATATATGTAAATCAGTACAATATATGTGAATCAGTAGAATATATGTGAATCAGTAGAATATATGTAAATCAGTAGAATATATGTGAATCAGTAGAATATATGTGAATCAATAGAATATAGGTAAATCAGTAGAATATATGTGACTCAGTGGAATATATGTAAATCAGTAGAATATATGTGAATCAGGTGAATATATGTAAATCAGTAGAATATATGTGAATCAGTAGATATATGTAAATCAGTATCATATATGTGAATCAGTGGAATACATGTAAATCAGTATCATACATGTGTATCAGTAGAATATATGTAAATCAGTAGAATATATGTAAATCAGTAGAATATATCAGTAGAATAGTTGTAAATCAGTAGAATATATGTGAATCAGTAGAATAGTTGTAAATCAGTAGAATATATGTGAATCAGTAGAATATATGTGAATCAATAGAATATAGGTAAATCAGTAGAATATATGTGACTCAGTGGAATATATGTAAATCAGTAGAATATATGTGACTTAGTGGAATATATGTAAATCAGTAGAATATATGTGAATCAGTGGAATATATGTAAATCAGTAGAATATATGTGAATCAGGTGAATATATGTAAATCAGTAGAATATATGTAAATCAGTAGAATATATGTGAATCAGTAGATATATGTAAATCAGTATCATATATGTGAATGAGTGGAATACATGTAAATCAGTATCATACATGTGTATCAGTAGAATATATGTAAATCAGTAGAATATATGTAAATCAGTAGAATATATCAGTAGAATAGTTGTAAATCAGTAGAATATATGTGAATCAGTAGAATATATGTGAATCAGTAGAATAGTTGTAAATCAGTAGAATATATGTGAATCAGTAGAATAGTTGTAAATCAGTAGAATATATGTGAATCAGTAGAATATATGTGAATCAGTAGAATATATGTGAATCAGTGGAATATATGAAAATCAGTAGAATATATTTGAATCAGTGGAATATATGTAAATCAGTAGAATAGTTGTAAATCAGTAGAATATATGTAAATCAGTAGAATATATGTGAATCAGTGGAATATATGTAAATCAGTAGAATATATGTAAATCAGTGGAATATATGTAAATCAGTAGAATATATGTGAATCAGTGGAATATATGAAAATCAGTAGAATATATGTAAATCAGTAGAATATATGTGAATCAGTAGAATATATGTGAATCAGTAGAATAGTTGAAAATCAGTAGAATATATGTGAATCAGTAGAATAGTTGTAAATCAGTAGAATATATGTAAATCAGTAGAATATATGTGAATCAGTAGAATAGTTGTAAATCAGTAGAATATATGTGAATCAGTAGAATATATGTAAATCAGTAGAATATATGTAAATCAGTAGAATAGTTGTAAATCAGTAGAATATAGGTGAATCAGTAGAATATATGTGAATCAGTAGAATATATGTAAATCAGTAGAATATATGTAAATCAGTACAATATATGTGAATCAGTAGAATATATGTGAATCAGTAGAATATATGTAAATCAGTAGAATATATGTGAATCAGTAGAATATATGTGAATCAATAGAATATAGGTAAATCAGTAGAATATATGTGACTCAGTGGAATATATGTAAATCAGTAGAATATATGTGAATCAGGTGAATATATGTAAATCAGTAGAATATATGTGAATCAGTAGATATATGTAAATCAGTATCATATATGTGAATCAGTGGAATACATGTAAATCAGTATCATACATGTGTATCAGTAGAATATATGTAAATCAGTAGAATATATGTAAATCAGTAGAATATATCAGTAGAATAGTTGTAAATCAGTAGAATATATGTGAATCAGTAGAATAGTTGTAAATCAGTAGAATATATGTGAATCAGTAGAATATATGTGAATCAATAGAATATAGGTAAATCAGTAGAATATATGTGACTCAGTGGAATATATGTAAATCAGTAGAATATATGTGACTTAGTGGAATATATGTAAATCAGTAGAATATATGTGAATCAGTGGAATATATGTAAATCAGTAGAATATATGTGAATCAGGTGAATATATGTAAATCAGTAGAATATATGTAAATCAGTAGAATATATGTGAATCAGTAGATATATGTAAATCAGTATCATATATGTGAATGAGTGGAATACATGTAAATCAGTATCATACATGTGTATCAGTAGAATATATGTAAATCAGTAGAATATATGTAAATCAGTAGAATATATCAGTAGAATAGTTGTAAATCAGTAGAATATATGTGAATCAGTAGAATATATGTGAATCAGTAGAATAGTTGTAAATCAGTAGAATATATGTGAATCAGTAGAATAGTTGTAAATCAGTAGAATATATGTGAATCAGTAGAATATATGTGAATCAGTAGAATAGTTGTAAATCAGTAGAATATATGTGAATCAGTAGAATATATGTAATCAGTGGAATATATGTGAATCAGTAGAATAGTTGTAAATCAGTAGAATATATGTGAATCAGTAGAATATCTGTAAATCAGTAGAATATATGTGAATCAGTAGAATATAGGTAAATCAGTAGAAAATATGTAAATCAGTAGAATATATGTGAATCAGTAGAATATCTGTAAATCAGTAGAATATATGTGAATCAGTAGAATATAGGTAAATCAGTAGAATATATGTAAATCAGTAGAATATATGTGAATCAGTGGAATATATGTAAATCAGTAGAATATATGTGAATCAGTAGAATATATGTAAATCAGTAGAATAGTTGAAAAATCAGTAGAATATATGTGAATCAGTAGAATAGTTGTAAATCAGTAGAATATATGTAAATCAGTAGAATATATGTGAATCAGTGGAATATATGTGAATCATTG
Source organism: Moxostoma hubbsi (assembly GCA_032164185.1). Classification (NCBI taxonomy): domain Eukaryota; kingdom Metazoa; phylum Chordata; class Actinopteri; order Cypriniformes; family Catostomidae; genus Moxostoma; species Moxostoma hubbsi. The sequence continues at coordinate 37,327,169 of JAVLUX010000020.1, read as the reverse complement.
GAATATATGTAAATCAGTAGAATATATGTGAATCAGTAGAATATATGTAAATCAGTAGAATATATGTGAATCAGTAGAATATATGTAAATCAGTGGAATATATGTAAATCAGTAGAATATATGTGAATCAGTAGAATATATGTAAATCAGTAGAATATATGTGAATCAGTAGAATAGTTGAAAATCAGTAGAATATATGTGAATCAGTAGAATAGTTGTAAATCAGTAGAATAGTTGAAAATCAGTAGAATATATGTGAATCAGTAGAATATATGGAAATCAGTAGAATATATGTGAATCAGTAGAATAGTTGTAAATCAGTAGAATATATGTGAATCAGTAGAATATCTGTAAATCAGTAGAATATATGTAAATCAGTAGAATATATGTGAATCAGTAGAATATATGTAAATCAGTAGAATATATGTGAATCAGTAGAATAGTTGAAAATCAGTAGAATATATGTGAATCAGTAGAATAGTTGAAAATCAGTAGAATATATGTGAATCAGTAGAATAGTTGTAAATCAGTAGAATATATGTGAATCAGTAGAATATATGGAAATCAGTAGAATATATGTGAATCAGTAGAATAGTTGTAAATCAGTAGAATATATGTGAATCAGTAGAATATCTGTTAATCAGTAGAATATATGTAAATCAGTAGAATATATGTGAATCAGTAGAATATATGTAAATCAATAGAATATATGTGAATCAGTAGAATAGTTGAAAATCAGTAGAATATATGTGAATCAGTAGAATAGATGAAAATCAGTAGAATATATGTGAATCAGTAGAATAGTTGTAAATCAGTAGAATATATATAAATCAGTAGAATATATGTAAATCAGTGGAATATATGTGAATCAGTAGAATAGTTGTAAATCAGTAGAATATATGTGAATCAGTAGAATATCTGTGAATCATTAGAATATCTGTAAATCAGTAGAATATATGTGAATCAGTAGAATATAGGTAAATCAGTAGAATATATGTAAATCAGTAGAATATATGTGAATCAGTGGAATATATGTAAATCAGTAGAATATATGTGAATCAGTAGAATATATGTAAATCAGTAGAATAGTTGAAAAATCAGTAGAATATATGTGAATCAGTAGAATAGTTGTAAATCAGTAGAATATATGTAAATCAGTAGAATATATGTGAATCAGTCGAATATATGTGAATCATTGGAATATATGTAAATCAGTCGAATATATGTGAATCAGTAGAATATATGTAAATCAGTAGAATATATGTGAATCAGTAGAATATATTTAAATCAGTAGAATATATGTGAATCAGTAGAATAGTTGAAAATCAGTAGAATATATATGAATCAGTAGAATATATGGAAATCAGTAGAATACTTGTAAATCAGTAGAATATATGTAAATCAGTAGAATATATGTGAATCAGTGGAATATATGTGAATCATTGGAATATATGTAAATCAGTCGAATATATGTGAATCAGTAGAATATATGTAAATCAGTAGAATATATGTAAATCAGTAGAATATATGTGAATCAGTAGAATAGTTGAAAATCAGTAGAATATATATGAATCAGTAGAATATATGTAAATCAGTAGAATATATGTAAATCAGTAGAATATATGTGAATCAGTGGAATATATGTAAATCAGTAGAATATATGTGAATCAGTAGAATATATGTAAATCAGTAGAATATATGTGAATCAGTAGAATAGTTGAAAATCAGTAGAATATATGTGAATCAGTAGAATAGTTGTAAATCAGTAGAATATATGTAAATCAGTAGAATATATGTGAATCAGTGGAATATATGTAAATCAGTAGAATATATGTGAATCAGTGGAATATATGTAAATCAGTAGAATATATGTAAATCAGTAGAATATATGTGAATCAGTAGAATATATGTAAATCAGTAGAATATATGTGAATCAGTAGAATAGTTGAAAATCAGTAGAATATATGTGAATCAGTAGAATATATGGAAATCAGTAGAATATATGTGAATCAGTAGAATAGTTGTAAATCAGTAGAATATATGTGAATCAGTAGAATATATGTGAATCAGTGGAATATATGAAAATCAGTAGAATATATTTGAATCAGTGGAATATATGTAAATCAGTAGAATAGTTGTAAATCAGTAGAATATATGTAAATCAGTAGAATATATGTGAATCAGTGGAATATATGTAAATCAGTAGAATATATGTAAATCAGTGGAATATATGTAAATCAGTAGAATATATGTGAATCAGTGGAATATATGAAAATCAGTAGAATATATGTAAATCAGTAGAATATATGTGAATCAGTAGAATATATGTGAATCAGTAGAATAGTTGAAAATCAGTAGAATATATGTGAATCAGTAGAATAGTTGTAAATCAGTAGAATATATGTAAATCAGTAGAATATATGTGAATCAGTAGAATAGTTGTAAATCAGTAGAATATATGTGAATCAGTAGAATATATGTAAATCAGTAGAATATATGTAAATCAGTAGAATAGTTGTAAATCAGTAGAATATAGGTGAATCAGTAGAATATATGTGAATCAGTAGAATATATGTAAATCAGTAGAATATATGTAAATCAGTACAATATATGTGAATCAGTAGAATATATGTGAATCAGTAGAATATATGTAAATCAGTAGAATATATGTGAATCAGTAGAATATATGTGAATCAATAGAATATAGGTAAATCAGTAGAATATATGTGACTCAGTGGAATATATGTAAATCAGTAGAATATATGTGAATCAGGTGAATATATGTAAATCAGTAGAATATATGTGAATCAGTAGATATATGTAAATCAGTATCATATATGTGAATCAGTGGAATACATGTAAATCAGTATCATACATGTGTATCAGTAGAATATATGTAAATCAGTAGAATATATGTAAATCAGTAGAATATATCAGTAGAATAGTTGTAAATCAGTAGAATATATGTGAATCAGTAGAATATATGTGAATCAGTAGAATAGTTGTAAATCAGTAGAATATATGTGAATCAGTAGAATAGTTGTAAATCAGTAGAATATATGTGAATCAGTAGAATATATGTGAATCAGTAGAATAGTTGTAAATCAGTAGAATATATGTGAATCAGTAGAATATATGTAAATCAGTGGAATATATGTGAATCAGTAGAATAGTTGAAAATCAGTAGAATATATGTGAATCAGTAGAATAGTTGTAAATCAGTAGAATATATGTAAATCAGTAGAATATATGTGAATCAGTGGAATATATGTAAATCAGTAGAATATATGTGAATCAGTAGAATATATGTAAATCAGTAGAATATATCAGTAGAATAGTTGTAAATCAGTAGAATATATGTGAATCAGTAGAATATATGTGAATCAGTAGAATAGTTGTAAATCAGTAGAATATATGTGAATCAGTAGAATAGTTGTAAATCAGTAGAATATATGTGAATCAGTAGAATATATGTGAATCAGTAGAATAGTTGTAAATCAGTAGAATATATGTGAATCAGTAGAATATATGTAATCAGTGGAATATATGTGAATCAGTAGAAGAGTTGTAAATCAGTAGAATATATGTGAATCAGTAGAATATCTGTAAATCAGTAGAATATATGTGAATCAGTAGAATATAGGTAAATCAGTAGAATATATGTAAATCAGTAGAATATATGTGAATCAGTAGAATATCTGTAAATCAGTAGAATATATGTGAATCAGTAGAATATAGGTAAATCAGTAGAATATATGTAAATCAGTAGAATATATGTGAATCAGTGGAATATATGTAAATCAGTAGAATATATGTGAATCAGTAGAATATATGTAAATCAGTAGAATAGTTGAAAAATCAGTAGAATATATGTGAATCAGTAGAATAGTTGTAAATCAGTAGAATATATGTAAATCAGTAGAATATATGTGAATCAGTGGAATATATGTGAATCATTGGAATATATGTAAATCAGTAGAATATATGTGAATCAGTAGAATATATGTAAATCAGTAGAATATATGTGAATCAGTAGAATATATGTAAATCAGTGGAATATATGTAAATCAGTAGAATATATGTGAATCAGTAGAATATATGTAAATCAGTAGAATATATGTGAATCAGTAGAATAGTTGAAAATCAGTAGAATATATGTGAATCAGTAGAATAGTTGTAAATCAGTAGAATAGTTGAAAATCAGTAGAATATATGTGAATCAGTAGAATATATGGAAATCAGTAGAATATATGTGAATCAGTAGAATAGTTGTAAATCAGTAGAATATATGTGAATCAGTAGAATATCTGTAAATCAGTAGAATATATGTAAATCAGTAGAATATATGTGAATCAGTAGAATATATGTAAATCAGTAGAATATATGTGAATCAGTAGAATAGTTGAAAATCAGTAGAATATATGTGAATCAGTAGAATAGTTGAAAATCAGTAGAATATATGTGAATCAGTAGAATAGTTGTAAATCAGTAGAATATATGTGAATCAGTAGAATATATGGAAATCAGTAGAATATATGTGAATCAGTAGAATAGTTGTAAATCAGTAGAATATATGTGAATCAGTAGAATATCTGTTAATCAGTAGAATATATGTAAATCAGTAGAATATATGTGAATCAGTAGAATATATGTAAATCAGTAGAATATATGTGAATCAGTAGAATAGTTGTAAATCAGTAGAATATATGTGAATCAGTAGAATATCTGTGAATCATTAGAATATCTGTAAATCAGTAGAATATATGTGAATCAGTAGAATATAGGTAAATCAGTAGAATATATGTAAATCAGTAGAATATATGTGAATCAGTGGAATATATATAAATCAGTAGAATATATGTGAATCAGTAGAATATATGTAAATCAGTAGAATAGTTGAAAAATCAGTAGAATATATGTGAATCAGTAGAATAGTTGTAAATCAGTAGAATATATGTAAATCAGTAGAATATATGTGAATCAGTCGAATATATGTGAATCATTGGAATATATGTAAATCAGTCGAATATATGTGAATCAGTAGAATATATGTAAATCAGTAGAATATATGTGAATCAGTAGAATATATTTAAATCAGTAGAATATATGTGAATCAGTAGAATAGTTGAAAATCAGTAGAATATATATGAATCAGTAGAATATATGGAAATCAATAGAATACTTGTAAATCAGTAGAATATATGTGAATCAGTGGAATATATGTAAATCAGTAGAATATATGTGAATCAGTAGAATATATGTAAATCAGTAGAATATATGTGAATCAGTAGAATAGTTGAAAATCAGTAGAATATATGTGAATCAGTAGAATAGTTGTAAATCAGTAGAATATATGTAAATCAGTAGAATATATGTGAATCAGTGGAATATATGTAAATCAGTAGAATATATGTGAATCAGTGGAATATATGTAAATCAGTAGAATATATGTAAATCAGTAGAATATATGTGAATCAGTAGAATATATGTAAATCAGTAGAATATATGTGAATCAGTAGAATAGTTGAAAATCAGTAGAATATATGTGAATCAGTAGAATATATGGAAATCAGTAGAATATATGTGAATCAGTAGAATAGTTGTAAATCAGTAGAATATATGTGAATCAGTAGAATATATGTGAATCAGTGGAATATATGAAAATCAGTAGAATATATTTGAATCAGTGGAATATATGTAAATCAGTAGAATAGTTGTAGATCAGTAGAATATATGTAAATCAGTAGAATATATGTGAATCAGTGGAATATATGTAAATCAGTAGAATATATGTAAATCAGTGGAATATATGTAAATCAGTAGAATATATGTGAATCAGTGGAATATATGAAAATCAGTAGAATATATGTAAATCAGTAGAATATATGTGAATCAGTAGAATATATGTGAATCAGTAGAATAGTTGAAAATCAGTAGAATATATGTGAATCAGTAGAATAGTTGTAAATCAGTAGAATATATGTAAATCAGTAGAATATATGTGAATCAGTAGAATAGTTGTAAATCAGTAGAATATATGTGAATCAGTAGAATATATGTAAATCAGTAGAATATATGTAAATCAGTAGAATAGTTGTAAATCAGTAGAATATAGGTGAATCAGTAGAATATATGTGAATCAGTAGAATATATGTAAATCAGTAGAATATATGTAAATCAGTACAATATATGTGAATCAGTAGAATATATGTGAATCAGTAGAATATATGTAAATCAGTAGAATATATGTGAATCAGTAGAATATATGTGAATCAATAGAATATAGGTAAATCAGTAGAATATATGTGACTCAGTGGAATATATGTAAATCAGTAGAATATATGTGAATCAGGTGAATATATGTAAATCAGTAGAATATATGTGAATCAGTAGATATATGTAAATCAGTATCATATATGTGAATCAGTGGAATACATGTAAATCAGTATCATACATGTGTATCAGTAGAATATATGTAAAACAGTAGAATATATGTAAATCAGTAGAATATATCAGTAGAATAGTTGTAAATCAGTAGAATATATGTGAATCAGTAGAATAGTTGTAAATCAGTAGAATATATGTGAATCAGTAGAATATATGTGAATCAATAGAATATAGGTAAATCAGTAGAATATATGTGACTCAGTGGAATATATGTAAATCAGTAGAATATATGTGACTTAGTGGAATATATGTAAATCAGTAGAATATATGTGAATCAGTGGAATATATGTAAATCAGTAGAATATATGTGAATCAGGTGAATATATGTAAATCAGTAGAATATATGTAAATCAGTAGAATATATGTGAATCAGTAGATATATGTAAATCAGTATCATATATGTGAATCAGTGGAATACATGTAAATCAGTATCATACATGTGTATCAGTAGAATATATGTAAATCAGTAGAATATATGTAAATCAGTAGAATATATCAGTAGAATAGTTGTAAATCAGTAGAATATATGTGAATCAGTAGAATATATGTGAATCAGTAGAATAGTTGTAAATCAGTAGAATATATGTGAATCAGTAGAATAGTTGTAAATCAGTAGAATATATGTGAATCAGTAGAATATATGTGAATCAGTGGAATATATGAAAATCAGTAGAATATATTTGAATCAGTGGAATATATGTAAATCAGTAGAATAGTTGTAAATCAGTAGAATATATGTAAATCAGTAGAATATATGTGAATCAGTGGAATATATGTAAATCAGTAGAATATATGTAAATCAGTGGAATATATGTAAATCAGTAGAATATATGTGAATCAGTGGAATATATGAAAATCAGTAGAATATATGTAAATCAGTAGAATATATGTGAATCAGTAGAATATATGTGAATCAGTAGAATAGTTGAAAATCAGTAGAATATATGTGAATCAGTAGAATAGTTGTAAATCAGTAGAATATATGTAAATCAGTAGAATATATGTGAATCAGTAGAATAGTTGTAAATCAGTAGAATATATGTGAATCAGTAGAATATATGTAAATCAGTAGAATATATGTAAATCAGTAGAATAGTTGTAAATCAGTAGAATATAGGTGAATCAGTAGAATATATGTGAATCAGTAGAATATATGTAAATCAGTAGAATATATGTAAATCAGTACAATATATGTGAATCAGTAGAATATATGTGAATCAGTAGAATATATGTGAATCAGTAGAATATCTGTGAATCATTAGAATATCTGTAAATCAGTAGAATATATGTGAATCAGTAGAATATAGGTAAATCAGTAGAATATATGTAAATCAGTAGAATATATGTGAATCAGTGGAATATATGTAAATCAGTAGAATATATGTGAATCAGTAGAATATATGTAAATCAGTAGAATAGTTGAAAAATCAGTAGAATATATGTGAATCAGTAGAATAGTTGTAAATCAGTAGAATATATGTAAATCAGTAGAATATATGTGAATCAGTCGAATATATGTGAATCATTGGAATATATGTAAATCAGTCGAATATATGTGAATCAGTAGAATATATGTAAATCAGTAGAATATATGTGAATCAGTAGAATATATTTAAATCAGTAGAATATATGTGAATCAGTAGAATAGTTGAAAATCAGTAGAATATATATGAATCAGTAGAATATATGGAAATCAGTAGAATACTTGTAAATCAGTAGAATATATGTAAATCAGTAGAATATATGTGAATCAGTGGAATATATGTGAATCATTGGAATATATGTAAATCAGTCGAATATATGTGAATCAGTAGAATATATGTAAATCAGTAGAATATATGTAAATCAGTAGAATATATGTGAATCAGTAGAATAGTTGAAAATCAGTAGAATATATATGAATCAGTAGAATATATGTAAATCAGTAGAATATATGTAAATCAGTAGAATATATGTGAATCAGTGGAATATATGTAAATCAGTAGAATATATGTGAATCAGTAGAATATATGTAAATCAGTAGAATATATGTGAATCAGTAGAATAGTTGAAAATCAGTAGAATATATGTGAATCAGTAGAATAGTTGTAAATCAGTAGAATATATGTAAATCAGTAGAATATATGTGAATCAGTGGAATATATGTAAATCAGTAGAATATATGTGAATCAGTGGAATATATGTAAATCAGTAGAATATATGTAAATCAGTAGAATATATGTGAATCAGTAGAATATATGTAAATCAGTAGAATATATGTGAATCAGTAGAATAGTTGAAAATCAGTAGAATATATGTGAATCAGTAGAATATATGGAAATCAGTAGAATATATGTGAATCAGTAGAATAGTTGTAAATCAGTAGAATATATGTGAATCAGTAGAATATATGTGAATCAGTGGAATATATGAAAATCAGTAGAATATATTTGAATCAGTGGAATATATGTAAATCAGTAGAATAGTTGTAAATCAGTAGAATATATGTAAATCAGTAGAATATATGTGAATCAGTGGAATATATGTAAATCAGTAGAATATATGTAAATCAGTGGAATATATGTAAATCAGTAGAATATATGTGAATCAGTGGAATATATGAAAATCAGTAGAATATATGTAAATCAGTAGAATATATGTGAATCAGTAGAATATATGTGAATCAGTAGAATAGTTGAAAATCAGTAGAATATATGTGAATCAGTAGAATAGTTGTAAATCAGTAGAATATATGTAAATCAGTAGAATATATGTGAATCAGTAGAATAGTTGTAAATCAGTAGAATATATGTGAATCAGTAGAATATATGTAAATCAGTAGAATATATGTAAATCAGTAGAATAGTTGTAAATCAGTAGAATATAGGTGAATCAGTAGAATATATGTGAATCAGTAGAATATATGTAAATCAGTAGAATATATGTAAATCAGTACAATATATGTGAATCAGTAGAATATATGTGAATCAGTAGAATATATGTAAATCAGTAGAATATATGTGAATCAGTAGAATATATGTGAATCAATAGAATATAGGTAAATCAGTAGAATATATGTGACTCAGTGGAATATATGTAAATCAGTAGAATATATGTGAATCAGGTGAATATATGTAAATCAGTAGAATATATGTGAATCAGTAGATATATGTAAATCAGTATCATATATGTGAATCAGTGGAATACATGTAAATCAGTATCATACATGTGTATCAGTAGAATATATGTAAATCAGTAGAATATATGTAAATCAGTAGAATATATCAGTAGAATAGTTGTAAATCAGTAGAATATATGTGAATCAGTAGAATAGTTGTAAATCAGTAGAATATATGTGAATCAGTAGAATATATGTGAATCAATAGAATATAGGTAAATCAGTAGAATATATGTGACTCAGTGGAATATATGTAAATCAGTAGAATATATGTGACTTAGTGGAATATATGTAAATCAGTAGAATATATGTGAATCAGTGGAATATATGTAAATCAGTAGAATATATGTGAATCAGGTGAATATATGTAAATCAGTAGAATATATGTAAATCAGTAGAATATATGTGAATCAGTAGATATATGTAAATCAGTATCATATATGTGAATCAGTGGAATACATGTAAATCAGTATCATACATGTGTATCAGTAGAATATATGTAAATCAGTAGAATATATGTAAATCAGTAGAATATATCAGTAGAATAGTTGTAAATCAGTAGAATATATGTGAATCAGTAGAATATATGTGAATCAGTAGAATAGTTGTAAATCAGTAGAATATATGTGAATCAGTAGAATAGTTGTAAATCAGTAGAATATATGTGAATCAGTAGAATATATGTGAATCAGTAGAATAGTTGTAAATCAGTAGAATATATGTGAATCAGTAGAATATATGTAATCAGTGGAATATATGTGAATCAGTAGAATAGTTGTAAATCAGTAGAATATATGTGAATCAGTAGAATATATGGAAATCAGTAGAATATATGTGAATCAGTAGAATAGTTGTAAATCAGTAGAATATATGTGAATCAGTAGAATATATGTGAATCAGTGGAATATATGAAAATCAGTAGAATATATTTGAATCAGTGGAATATATGTAAATCAGTAGAATAGTTGTAAATCAGTAGAATATATGTAAATCAGTAGAATATATGTGAATCAGTGGAATATATGTAAATCAGTAGAATATATGTAAATCAGTGGAATATATGTAAATCAGTAGAATATATGTGAATCAGTGGAATATATGAAAATCAGTAGAATATATGTAAATCAGTAGAATATATGTGAATCAGTAGAATATATGTGAATCAGTAGAATAGTTGAAAATCAGTAGAATATATGTGAATCAGTAGAATAGTTGTAAATCAGTAGAATATATGTAAATCAGTAGAATATATGTGAATCAGTAGAATAGTTGTAAATCAGTAGAATATATGTGAATCAGTAGAATATATGTAAATCAGTAGAATATATGTAAATCAGTAGAATAGTTGTAAATCAGTAGAATATAGGTGAATCAGTAGAATATATGTGAATCAGTAGAATATATGTAAATCAGTAGAATATATGTAAATCAGTACAATATATGTGAATCAGTAGAATATATGTGAATCAGTAGAATATATGTAAATCAGTAGAATATATGTGAATCAGTAGAATATATGTGAATCAATAGAATATAGGTAAATCAGTAGAATATATGTGACTCAGTGGAATATATGTAAATCAGTAGAATATATGTGAATCAGGTGAATATATGTAAATCAGTAGAATATATGTGAATCAGTAGATATATGTAAATCAGTATCATATATGTGAATCAGTGGAATACATGTAAATCAGTATCATACATGTGTATCAGTAGAATATATGTAAATCAGTAGAATATATGTAAATCAGTAGAATATATCAGTAGAATAGTTGTAAATCAGTAGAATATATGTGAATCAGTAGAATAGTTGTAAATCAGTAGAATATATGTGAATCAGTAGAATATATGTGAATCAATAGAATATAGGTAAATCAGTAGAATATATGTGACTCAGTGGAATATATGTAAATCAGTAGAATATATGTGACTTAGTGGAATATATGTAAATCAGTAGAATATATGTGAATCAGTGGAATAGTTGTAAATCAGTAGAATATATGTGAATCAGTAGAATAGTTGTAAATCAGTAGAATATATGTGAATCAGTAGAATATATGTGAATCAGTAGAATAGTTGTAAATCAGTAGAATATATGTGAATCAGTAGAATATATGTAATCAGTGGAATATATGTGAATCAGTAGAATAGTTGTAAATCAGTAGAATATATGTGAATCAGTAGAATATATGGAAATCAGTAGAATATATGTGAATCAGTAGAATAGTTGTAAATCAGTAGAATATATGTGAATCAGTAGAATATATGTGAATCAGTGGAATATATGAAAATCAGTAGAATATATTTGAATCAGTGGAATATATGTAAATCAGTAGAATAGTTGTAAATCAGTAGAATATATGTAAATCAGTAGAATATATGTGAATCAGTGGAATATATGTAAATCAGTAGAATATATGTAAATCAGTGGAATATATGTAAATCAGTAGAATATATGTGAATCAGTGGAATATATGAAAATCAGTAGAATATATGTAAATCAGTAGAATATATGTGAATCAGTAGAATATATGTGAATCAGTAGAATAGTTGAAAATCAGTAGAATATATGTGAATCAGTAGAATAGTTGTAAATCAGTAGAATATATGTAAATCAGTAGAATATATGTGAATCAGTAGAATAGTTGTAAATCAGTAGAATATATGTGAATCAGTAGAATATATGTAAATCAGTAGAATATATGTAAATCAGTAGAATAGTTGTAAATCAGTAGAATATAGGTGAATCAGTAGAATATATGTGAATCAGTAGAATATATGTAAATCAGTAGAATATATGTAAATCAGTACAATATATGTGAATCAGTAGAATATATGTGAATCAGTAGAATATATGTAAATCAGTAGAATATATGTGAATCAGTAGAATATATGTGAATCAATAGAATATAGGTAAATCAGTAGAATATATGTGACTCAGTGGAATATATGTAAATCAGTAGAATATATGTGAATCAGGTGAATATATGTAAATCAGTAGAATATATGTGAATCAGTAGATATATGTAAATCAGTATCATATATGTGAATCAGTGGAATACATGTAAATCAGTATCATACATGTGTATCAGTAGAATATATGTAAATCAGTAGAATATATGTAAATCAGTAGAATATATCAGTAGAATAGTTGTAAATCAGTAGAATATATGTGAATCAGTAGAATAGTTGTAAATCAGTAGAATATATGTGAATCAGTAGAATATATGTGAATCAATAGAATATAGGTAAATCAGTAGAATATATGTGACTCAGTGGAATATATGTAAATCAGTAGAATATATGTGACTTAGTGGAATATATGTAAATCAGTAGAATATATGTGAATCAGTGGAATATATGTAAATCAGTAGAATATATGTGAATCAGGTGAATATATGTAAATCAGTAGAATATATGTAAATCAGTAGAATATATGTGAATCAGTAGATATATGTAAATCAGTATCATATATGTGAATGAGTGGAATACATGTAAATCAGTATCATACATGTGTATCAGTAGAATATATGTAAATCAGTAGAATATATGTAAATCAGTAGAATATATCAGTAGAATAGTTGTAAATCAGTAGAATATATGTGAATCAGTAGAATATATGTGAATCAGTAGAATAGTTGTAAATCAGTAGAATATATGTGAATCAGTAGAATAGTTGTAAATCAGTAGAATATATGTGAATCAGTAGAATATATGTGAATCAGTAGAATAGTTGTAAATCAGTAGAATATATGTGAATCAGTAGAATATATGTAATCAGTGGAATATATGTGAATCAGTAGAATAGTTGTAAATCAGTAGAATATATGTGAATCAGTAGAATATCTGTAAATCAGTAGAATATATGTGAATCAGTAGAATATAGGTAAATCAGTAGAAAATATGTAAATCAGTAGAATATATGTGAATCAGTAGAATATCTGTAAATCAGTAGAATATATGTGAATCAGTAGAATATAGGTAAATCAGTAGAATATATGTAAATCAGTAGAATATATGTGAATCAGTGGAATATATGTAAATCAGTAGAATATATGTGAATCAGTAGAATATATGTAAATCAGTAGAATAGTTGAAAAATCAGTAGAATATATGTGAATCAGTAGAATAGTTGTAAATCAGTAGAATATATGTAAATCAGTAGAATATATGTGAATCAGTGGAATATATGTGAATCATTGGAATATATGTAAATCAGTAGAATATATGTGAATCAGTAGAATATATGTAAATCAGTAGAATATATGTGAATCAGTAGAATATATGTAAATCAGTGGAATATATGTAAATCAGTAGAATATATGTGAATCAGTAGAATATATGTAAATCAGTAGAATATATGTGAATCAGTAGAATAGTTGAAAATCAGTAGAATATATGTGAATCAGTAGAATAGTTGTAAATCAGTAGAATAGTTGAAAATCAGTAGAATATATGTGAATCAGTAGAATATATGGAAATCAGTAGAATATATGTGAATCAGTAGAATAGTTGTAAATCAGTAGAATATATGTGAATCAGTAGAATATCTGTAAATCAGTAGAATATATGTAAATCAGTAGAATATATGTGAATCAGTAGAATATATGTAAATCAGTAGAATATATGTGAATCAGTAGAATAGTTGAAAATCAGTAGAATATATGTGAATCAGTAGAATAGTTGAAAATCAGTAGAATATATGTGAATCAGTAGAATAGTTGTAAATCAGTAGAATATATGTGAATCAGTAGAATATATGGAAATCAGTAGAATATATGTGAATCAGTAGAATAGTTGTAAATCAGTAGAATATATGTGAATCAGTAGAATATCTGTTAATCAGTAGAATATATGTAAATCAGTAGAATATATGTGAATCAGTAGAATATATGTAAATCAATAGAATATATGTGAATCAGTAGAATAGTTGAAAATCAGTAGAATATATGTGAATCAGTAGAATAGATGAAAATCAGTAGAATATATGTGAATCAGTAGAATAGTTGTAAATCAGTAGAATATATATAAATCAGTAGAATATATGTAAATCAGTGGAATATATGTGAATCAGTAGAATAGTTGTAAATCAGTAGAATATATGTGAATCAGTAGAATATCTGTGAATCATTAGAATATCTGTAAATCAGTAGAATATATGTGAATCAGTAGAATATAGGTAAATCAGTAGAATATATGTAAATCAGTAGAATATATGTGAATCAGTGGAATATATGTAAATCAGTAGAATATATGTGAATCAGTAGAATATATGTAAATCAGTAGAATAGTTGAAAAATCAGTAGAATATATGTGAATCAGTAGAATAGTTGTAAATCAGTAGAATATATGTAAATCAGTAGAATATATGTGAATCAGTCGAATATATGTGAATCATTGGAATATATGTAAATCAGTCGAATATATGTGAATCAGTAGAATATATGTAAATCAGTAGAATATATGTGAATCAGTAGAATATATTTAAATCAGTAGAATATATGTGAATCAGTAGAATAGTTGAAAATCAGTAGAATATATATGAATCAGTAGAATATATGGAAATCAGTAGAATACTTGTAAATCAGTAGAATATATGTAAATCAGTAGAATATATGTGAATCAGTGGAATATATGTGAATCATTGGAATATATGTAAATCAGTCGAATATATGTGAATCAGTAGAATATATGTAAATCAGTAGAATATATGTAAATCAGTAGAATATATGTGAATCAGTAGAATAGTTGAAAATCAGTAGAATATATATGAATCAGTAGAATATATGTAAATCAGTAGAATATATGTAAATCAGTAGAATATATGTGAATCAGTGGAATATATGTAAATCAGTAGAATATATGTGAATCAGTAGAATATATGTAAATCAGTAGAATATATGTGAATCAGTAGAATAGTTGAAAATCAGTAGAATATATGTGAATCAGTAGAATAGTTGTAAATCAGTAGAATATATGTAAATCAGTAGAATATATGTGAATCAGTGGAATATATGTAAATCAGTAGAATATATGTGAATCAGTGGAATATATGTAAATCAGTAGAATATATGTAAATCAGTAGAATATATGTGAATCAGTAGAATATATGTAAATCAGTAGAATATATGTGAATCAGTAGAATAGTTGAAAATCAGTAGAATATATGTGAATCAGTAGAATATATGGAAATCAGTAGAATATATGTGAATCAGTAGAATAGTTGTAAATCAGTAGAATATATGTGAATCAGTAGAATATATGTGAATCAGTGGAATATATGAAAATCAGTAGAATATATTTGAATCAGTGGAATATATGTAAATCAGTAGAATAGTTGTAAATCAGTAGAATATATGTAAATCAGTAGAATATATGTGAATCAGTGGAATATATGTAAATCAGTAGAATATATGTAAATCAGTGGAATATATGTAAATCAGTAGAATATATGTGAATCAGTGGAATATATGAAAATCAGTAGAATATATGTAAATCAGTAGAATATATGTGAATCAGTAGAATATATGTGAATCAGTAGAATAGTTGAAAATCAGTAGAATATATGTGAATCAGTAGAATAGTTGTAAATCAGTAGAATATATGTAAATCAGTAGAATATATGTGAATCAGTAGAATAGTTGTAAATCAGTAGAATATATGTGAATCAGTAGAATATATGTAAATCAGTAGAATATATGTAAATCAGTAGAATAGTTGTAAATCAGTAGAATATAGGTGAATCAGTAGAATATATGTGAATCAGTAGAATATATGTAAATCAGTAGAATATATGTAAATCAGTACAATATATGTGAATCAGTAGAATATATGTGAATCAGTAGAATATATGTAAATCAGTAGAATATATGTGAATCAGTAGAATATATGTGAATCAATAGAATATAGGTAAATCAGTAGAATATATGTGACTCAGTGGAATATATGTAAATCAGTAGAATATATGTGAATCAGGTGAATATATGTAAATCAGTAGAATATATGTGAATCAGTAGATATATGTAAATCAGTATCATATATGTGAATCAGTGGAATACATGTAAATCAGTATCATACATGTGTATCAGTAGAATATATGTAAATCAGTAGAATATATGTAAATCAGTAGAATATATCAGTAGAATAGTTGTAAATCAGTAGAATATATGTGAATCAGTAGAATATATGTGAATCAGTAGAATAGTTGTAAATCAGTAGAATATATGTGAATCAGTAGAATAGTTGTAAATCAGTAGAATATATGTGAATCAGTAGAATATATGTGAATCAGTAGAATAGTTGTAAATCAGTAGAATATATGTGAATCAGTAGAATATATGTAAATCAGTGGAATATATGTGAATCAGTAGAATAGTTGTAAATCAGTAGAATATATGTGAATCAGTAGAATATCTGTGAATCAGTAGAATATCTGTAAATCAGTAGAATATATGTGAATCAGTAGAATATAGGTAAATCAGTAGAATATATGTAAATCAGTAGAATATATGTGAATCAGTGGAATATATGTAAATCAGTAGAATATATGTGAATCAGTAGAATATATGTAAATCAGTAGAATAGTTGAAAAATCAGTAGAATATATGTGAATCAGTAGAATAGTTGTAAATCAGTAGAATATATGTAAATCAGTAGAATATATGTGAATCAGTGGAATATATGTGAATCATTGGAATATATGTAAATCAGTCGAATATATGTGAATCAGTAGAATATATGTAAATCAGTAGAATATATGTGAATCAGTAGAATATATGTAAATCAGTAGAATATATGTGAATCAGTAGAATAGTTGAAAATCAGTAGAATATATGTGAATCAGTAGAATAGTTGTAAATCAGTAGAATAGTTGAAAATCAGTAGAATATATGTGAATCAGTAGAATAGTTGTAAATCAGTAGAATATATGTGAATCAGTAGAATATCTGTAAATCAGTAGAATATATGTGAATCAGTAGAATATATGTAAATCAGTAGAATATATGTGAATCAGTAGAATAGTTGAAAATCAGTAGAATATATGTGAATCAGTAGAATAGTTGAAAATCAGTAGAATATATGTGAATCAGTAGAATAGTTGTAAATCAGTAGAATATATATATAAATCAGCAGAATATATGTGAATCAGTGGAATATATGTAAATCAGTCGAATATATGTGAATCAGTAGAATATATGTAAATCAGTAGAATATATGTGAATCAGTAGAATATATGTAAATCAGTGGAATATATGTAAATCAGTAGAATATATGTGAATCAGTAGAATATATGTAAATCAGTAGAATATATGTGAATCAGTAGAATAGTTGAAAATCAGTAGAATATATGTGAATCAGTAGAATAGTTGTAAATCAGTAGAATAGTTGAAAATCAGTAGAATATATGTGAATCAGTAGAATATATGGAAATCAGTAGAATATATGTGAATCAGTAGAATAGTTGTAAATCAGTAGAATATATGTAAATCAGTAGAATATATGTGAATCAGTGGAATATATGTAAATCAGTAGAATATATTTGAATCAGTGGAATATATGTAAATCAGTAGAATATATGTGAATCAGTAGAATATATGTAAATCAGTAGAATATATGTAAATCAGTAGAATATATGTGAATCAGTGGAATATATGAAAATCAGTAGAATATATGTAAATCAGTAGAATATATGTAAATCAGTAGAATAGTTGTAAATCAGTAGAATATAGGTGAATCAGTAGAATATATGTGAATCAGTAGAATATATGTAAATCAGTAGAATATATGTAAATCAGTACAATATATGTGAATCAGTAGAATATATGTGAATCAGTAGAATATATGTAAATCAGTAGAATATATGTGAATCAGTAGAATATATGTGAATCAATAGAATATAGGTAAATCAGTAGAATATATGTGACTCAGTGGAATATATGTAAATCAGTAGAATATATGTGAATCAGGTGAATATATGTAAATCAGTAGAATATATGTAAATCAGTAGAATATATGTGAATCAGTAGATATATGTAAATCAGTATCATATATGTGAATCAGTGGAATACATGTAAATCAGTATCATACATGTGTATCAGTAGAATATATGTAAATCAGTAGAATATATGTAAATCAGTAGAATATATCAGTAGAATAGTTGTAAATCAGTAGAATATATGTGAATCAGTAGAATATATGTGAATCAGTAGAATATATGTGAATCAGTAGAATAGTTGTAAATCAGTAGAATATATGTGAATCAGTAGAATATATGGAAATCAGTAGAATATATGTGAATCAGTAGAATAGTTGTAAATCAGTAGAATATATGTGAATCAGTAGAATATATGTAAATCAGTAGAATATATGTGAATCAGTAGAATAGTTGAAAATCAGTAGAATATATGTGAATCAGTAGAATATATGGAAATCAGTAGAATATATGTGAATCAGTAGAATAGTTGTAAATCAGTAGAATATATGTGAATCAGTAGAATATCTGTAAATCAGTAGAATATATGTAAATCAGGTGAATATATGTAAATCAGTAGAATATATGTGAATCAGTAGAATATATGTAAATCAGGTGAATATATGTAAATCAGTAGAATATATGTAAATCAGGTGAATATATGTAAATCAGTAGAATATATGTGAATCAGTAGAATATATGTAAATCAGTAGAATATATGTGAATCAGTAGAATAGTTGAAAATCAGTAGAATATATGTGAATCAGTAGAATAGTTGAAAATCAGTAGAATATATGTGAATCAGTAGAATAGTTGTAAATCAGTAGAATATATGTGAATCAGTAGAATATATGTAAATCAGTACAATATATGTGAATCAGTAGAATAGTTGTAAATCAGTAGAATATATGTAAATCAGTAGAATATATGTAAATCAGTAGAATATATGTAAATCAGTAGAATAGTTGTAAATCAGTAGAATATAGGTGAATCAGTAGAATATATGTGAATCAGTAGAATATATGTAAATCAGTAGAATATATGTAAATCAGTACAATATATGTGAATCAGTAGAATATATGTGAATCAGTAGAATAGTTGTAAATCAGTAGAATATATGTGAATCAGTAGAATATATGTAAATCAGTACAATATATGTGAATCAGTAGAATAGTTGTAAATCAGTAGAATATATGTGAATCAGTAGAATAGTTGTAAATCAGTAGAATATATGTAAATCAGTAGAATATATGTAAATCAGTAGAATAGTTGTAAATCAGTAGAATATAGGTGAATCAGTAGAATATATGTGAATCAGTAGAATATATGTAAATCAGTAGAATATATGTAAATCAGTACAATATATGTGAATCAGTAGAATATATGTGAATCAGTAGAATATATGTAAATCAGTAGAATATATGTGAATCAGTAGAATATATGTGAATCAATAGAATATAGGTAAATCAGTAGAATATATGTGACTCAGTGGAATATATGTAAATCAGTAGAATATATGTGAATCAGGTGAATATATGTAAATCAGTAGAATATATGTAAATCAGTAGAATATATGTGAATCAGTAGATATATGTAAATCAGTATCATATATGTGAATCAGTGGAATACATGTAAATCAGTATCATACATGTGTATCAGTAGAATATATGTAAATCAGTAGAATATATGTAAATCAGTAGAATATATCAGTAGAATAGTTGTAAATCAGTAGAATATATGTGAATCAGTAGAATATATGTGAATCAGTAGAATAGTTGTAAATCAGTAGAATATATGTGAATCAGTAGAATAGTTGTAAATCAGTAGAATATATGTGAATCAGTAGAATATATGTGAATCAGTAGAATATATGTAAATCAGTAGAATATATGTAAATCAGTAGAATATATGTGAATCAGTGGAATATATGAAAATCAGTAGAATATATGTAAATCAGTAGAATATATGTGAATCAGTAGAATATATGTGAATCAGTAGAATAGTTGAAAATCAGTAGAATATATGTGAATCAGTAGAATAGTTGAAAATCAGTAGAATATATGTGAATCAGTAGAATAGTTGTAAATCAGTAGAATATATGTAAATCAGTAGAATATATGTGAATCAGTAGAATAGTTGTAAATCAGTAGAATATATGTGAATCAGTAGAATATATGTAAATCAGTAGAATATATGTAAATCAGTAGAATAGTTGTAAATCAGTAGAATATAGGTGAATCAGTAGAATATATGTGAATCAGTAGAATATATGTAAATCAGTAGAATATATGTAAATCAGTACAATATATGTGAATCAGTAGAATATATGTGAATCAGTAGAATATATGTAAATCAGTAGAATATATGTGAATCAGTAGAATATATGTGAATCAATAGAATATAGGTAAATCAGTAGAATATATGTGACTCAGTGGAATATATGTAAATCAGTAGAATATATGTGAATCAGGTGAATATATGTAAATCAGTAGAATATATGTAAATCAGTAGAATATATGTGAATCAGTAGATATATGTAAATCAGTATCATATATGTGAATCAGTGGAATACATGTAAATCAGTATCATACATGTGTATCAGTAGAATATATGTAAATCAGTAGAATATATGTAAATCAGTAGAATATATCAGTAGAATAGTTGTAAATCAGTAGAATATATGTGAATCAGTAGAATATATGTGAATCAGTAGAATATATGTGAATCAGTAGAATAGTTGTAAATCAGTAGAATATATGTGAATCAGTAGAATATATGGAAATCAGTAGAATATATGTGAATCAGTAGAATAGTTGTAAATCAGTAGAATATATGTGAATCAGTAGAATATCTGTAAATCAGTAGAATATATGTAAATCAGGTGAATATATGTAAATCAGTAGAATATATGTGAATCAGTAGAATATATGTAAATCAGGTGAATATATGTAAATCAGTAGAATATATGTAAATCAGGTGAATATATGTAAATCAGTAGAATATATGTGAATCAGTGGAATATATGTGAATCAGTAGAATATATGTAAATCAGTAGAATAGTTGAAAAATCAGTAGAATATATGTGAATCAGTAGAATAGTTGTAAATCAGTAGAATATATGTAAATCAGTGGAATATATGTGAATCAGTGGAATATATGTGAATCATTGGAATATATGTAAATCAGTCGAATATATGTGAATCAGTAGAATATATGTAAATCAGTAGAATATATGTGAATCAGTAGAATATATGTAAATCAGTAGAATATATGTGAATCAGTAGAATAGTTGAAAATCAGTAGAATATATGTGAATCAGTAGAATAGTTGTAAATCAGTAGAATATATGTAAATCAGTAGAATATATGTGAATCAGTGGAATATATGTAAATCAGTAGAATATATGTGAATCAGTGGAATATATGTAAATCAGTAGAATATATGTAAATCAGTAGAATATATGTGAATCAGTAGAATATATGTAAATCAGTAGAATATATGTGAATCAGTAGAATAGTTGAAAATCAGTAGAATATATGTGAATCAGTAGAATATATGGAAATAAGTAGAATATATGTGAATCAGTAGAATATCTGTAAATTAGTAGAATATAAGTGAATCAGTAGAATATATGTAAATCAGTAGAATATATGTAAATCAGTAGAATATATGTGAATCAGTAGAATAGTTGAAAAACAGTAGAATATATGTGAATCAGTAGAATATATGGAAATCAGTAGAATATATGTGAATCAGTAGAATAGTTGTAAATCAGTAGAATATATGTGAATCAGTAGAATATATGTGAATCAGTGGAATATATGAAAATCAGTAGAATATATTTGAATCAGTGGAATATATGTAAATCAGTAGAATAGTTGTAAATCAGTAGAATATATCTAAATCAGTAGAATATATGTGAATCAGTGGAATATATGTAAATCAGTAGAATATATTTGAATCAGTGGAATATATGTAAATCAGTAGAATATATGTGAATCAGTAGAATATATGTAAATCAGTAGAATATATGTAAATCAGTAGAATATATGTGAATCAGTGGAATATATGAAAATCAGTAGAATATATGTAAATCAGTAGAATATATGTGAATCAGTAGAATATATGTGAATCAGTAGAATAGTTGAAAATCAGTAGAATATATGTGAATCAGTAGAATAGTTGTAAATCAGTAGAATATATGTAAATCAGTAGAATATATGTGAATCAGTAGAATAGTTGTAAATCAGTAGAATATATGTGAATCAGTAGAATAGTTGTAAATCAGTAGAATATATGTGAATCAGTAGAATATATGTGAATCAATAGAATATAGGTAAATCAGTAGAATATATGTGACTCAGTGGAATATATGTAAATCAGTAGAATATATGTGACTTAGTGGAATATATGTAAATCAGTAGAATATATGTGAATCAGTAGAATATCTGTAAATCAGTAGAATATATGTGAATCAGGTGAATATATGTAAATCAGTAGAATATATGTAAATCAGTAGAATATATGTGAATCAGTAGATATATGTAAATCAGTATCATATATGTGAATCAGTGGAATACATGTAAATCAGTATCATACATGTGTATCAGTAGAATATATGTAAATCAGTAGAATATATGTAAATCAGTAGAATATATCAGTAGAATAGTTGTAAATCAGTAGAATATATGTGAATCAGTAGAATATATGTGAATCAGTAGAATAGTTGTAAATCAGTAGAATATATGTGAATCAGTAGAATAGTTGTAAATCAGTAGAATATATGTGAATCAGTAGAATATATGTGAATCAGTAGAATATATGTAAATCAGTAGAATATATGTGAATCAGTGGAATATATGAAAATCAGTAGAATATATGTAAATCAGTAGAATATATGTGAATCAGTAGAATATATGTGAATCAGTAGAATAGTTGAAAATCAGTAGAATATATGTGAATCAGTAGAATAGTTGAAAATCAGTAGAATATATGTGAATCAGTAGAATAGTTGTAAATCAGTAGAATATATGTAAATCAGTAGAATATATGTGAATCAGTAGAATAGTTGTAAATCAGTAGAATATATGTGAATCAGTAGAATATATGTAAATCAGTAGAATATATGTAAATCAGTAGAATAGTTGTAAATCAGTAGAATATAGGTGAATCAGTAGAATATATGTGAATCAGTAGAATATATGTAAATCAGTAGAATATATGTAAATCAGTACAATATATGTGAATCAGTAGAATATATGTGAATAAGTAGAATATATGTAAATCAGTAGAATATATGTGAATCAGTAGAATATATGTGAATCAATAGAATATAGGTAAATCAGTAGAATATATGTGACTCAGTGGAATATATGTAAATCAGTAGAATATATGTGAATCAGGTGAATATATGTAAATCAGTAGAATATATGTAAATCAGTAGAATATATGTGAATCAGTAGATATATGTAAATCAGTATCATATATGTGAATCAGTGGAATACATGTAAATCAGTATCATACATGTGTATCAGTAGAATATATGTAAATCAGTAGAATATATCAGTAGAATAGTTGTAAATCAGTAGAATATATGTGAATCAGTAGAATATATGTGAATCAGTAGAATATATGTGAATCAGTAGAATAGTTGTAAATCAGTAGAATATATGTGAATCAGTAGAATATATGGAAATCAGTAGAATATATGTGAATCAGTAGAATAGTTGTAAATCAGTAGAATATATGTGAATCAGTAGAATATATGTAAATCAGTAGAATATATGTGAATCAGTAGAATAGTTGAAAATCAGTAGAATATATGTGAATCAGTAGAATATATGGAAATCAGTAGAATATATGTGAATCAGTAGAATAGTTGTAAATCAGTAGAATATATGTGAATCAGTAGAATATCTGTAAATCAGTAGAATATATGTAAATCAGGTGAATATATGTAAATCAGTAGAATATATGTAAATCAGTAGAATATATGTGAATCAGGTGAATATATGTGAATCAGGTGAATATATGTAAATCAGTAGAATATATGTGAATCAGTAGAATATATGTAAATCAGTAGAATATATGTGAATCAGGTGAATATATGTGAATCAGGTGAATATATGTGAATCAGGTGAATATATGTAAATCAGTAGAATATATGTAAATCAGTAGAATATATGTGAATCAGGTGAATATATGTGAATCAGGTGAATATATGTAAATCAGTAGAATATATGTAAATCAGTAGAATATATGTGAATCAGTAGAATATCTGTGAATCAGGTGAATATATGTAAATCAGTAGAATATATGTGAATCAGTAGAATATATGTAACAGATCCGCTTGAGAGGTAAACATTGGAGAGATTGCGGCGCACTATGATCGAATATTCCAGTTATTATACCTACCATTATCTCTTACTCCGCTAATAAACAACAAATACATTAAATTACTCTGACGTGCAGGAAACCTCACTTCCGGGTTCTTTCTAGCAGCAGATTTAAATGATGAAATATTCTGCGCTGCAGTTTTAATAATGTTTTAAGCGTTATATAATTTAATAATGTCTTTTAATGTTAAAAATATTTAATAAATTAATTTTTACGGTTAACAGTGAAATATCAACAAAACAAGTTTAAACTTGGTTCATTGAGTCTGTATAATCATGTCAGACATGAAACAGGTTTATGAATATGCATCCTCACATGTTTAACACACTTCTAAAGACTAAGAAATGTGATATATATCAAAATAAAAACTACCACTAGACACAATATATTACTTTACTGCTTAAATTATTAACCCACGTACAATCAATAATATTTACATCAATATGATCATATTCCATATCAAAACTTAATAACAGCCGTTTTAATTGAACAATATTATTTACTGCATTCAAAATAAATGCAAAGACATAATTTTCATAGTATGACATTATTTATATTCACTTATTCTCACAAACAGTTTATGTGCTGCTGTCGGACACTGGTCTCGTTCCTCCCGTTGTATATGGTGGTCTTGATCATATAAGATCATCATGATCATATTTGACTTCATATCCGTCAGAGCAACAGCACTTTAGAAATAAAAAAACAGATATTTCTGATTGTAGATTACATAATTTCTTTATAACAAAAGTTCAAATACCAATATTAATAGTCGCAGGTCAACTGTGTCTAAATGAGCAGGCGCGAGAACAGTAACAGTAACCCTTGAAATATCAGAATTTAAAGAGTTTTTCCTGATGAAACGATCTGGTGGAAATCTAAAGAACGCCATAATCTCCAATAATCTGTGGGAAAAGGGGTGTTCCAATCCCATAAACAGCACTTTTTGGGCAGTTTCAGTGCAGTTTGAACGAAACACCCATAGACTGCAGTTCTTTAACCAAAAGAACAGAAGGGGCGGGGCGTTTGTTTGTAAACACGCTGATGGCATGGCAGAGGCAGTCCGAACAGCAGTGCATCGCAGGTACTTCCAAGCTGTGCGCAGTCCCGAGACTAGAGTAGAAATGTGCGCAGTCCCGAGACCCGAGCACCTTGCCGGGACGTGCGCGCGCTGCGTGTGAGTGAGTAACACATGGATGGGTGGGCGGTGCTAGAGTGGGAGTGGACGAGGGCAGTAAGTAGGGGTTGCTGTTTTTTTTTGTTTTTTTTACATTTAAATAAATAAAACAAAAATCATTAAGAGTAAGAAAACGCTCTTTATTAGAATATTCGTTTTTCATATTCAGGTTGGCAATAAGCATGTGCAAGCACAGTCAAAGTCAAAGTTTGGGATGGGAGGTCAATTTGTAAAATGTTGTCCCGCTGTTCATAAATCCTGATGGTGGCCCTGGCTCTGTATAAAGTGGAGATGTATCGTAATTTCCAATTTTTTAATAGATTAAATATTTGCTACTAAAACAACGGAAAGAACATTTTTATTTTTTTATGTACAAAATATTTATTGCTTCATTTTTTTGTCACGTGATCTGTTGCTAAAAATGACATCATAATGCTGCTGCAGATTAGGACATACTGACTTGCACAATCACGTTTACATGCAGCAGTTGTGTGTTCACAAAATGCAGGGATTTGTGTGTGTTTGTTGGGATTCAATGAAATCTGCTTGCCAATTTACAATATTAGTCTTAAATATTCACTTGTACAGAGGAGTGCAATTATTTTTGTTCTGGGGCCACATCAACCGTTTTAAGTCTAAGCCTTCAGTGTGATTCATGTCATTAAGAAAACACCTGCACAATGAATCACGTGGCAGTCAACTTATAATAACAAATGCCATTTTAAAAACAAGTCCGTCCACACACGAAAGCCAGAACTTGAAACGGCACTTAATGCTCAAGCAAGCCTAATTTTAACTGCAGCATGACTGTTTTGTGAAATAAACGTCAAAAATCATATTTTTCATATGAATCTACAAAGGAGGTCTATAAAACCTGGAAAAATCTATCTAATAATATTTACGATTAAATGTTGCTTGCATTACATTTCGTTTGGTCAGGGTACTCAGTTATGCTGCGCTCCATTCAAGGTGGATTTGGGACATCCTACTTGATATCTCCGACCATAAAAGCGGAATTTATGCCGACCAATATTCGGAAGTGCAGCACTCCTGTTAGCTTAGCATGGGTTTGAATCTCATTAGCGCTGTCTCCTAGCAACCCAACTGATAAACAATCCTGCGGCGCTAGTATTTGTGCTTCAGAGATACGATTATCAAAAGAGATTATAATGTTTTATACACCTGTTTCTGCAGGCGTTTATTAAACAAGCTTTAATAGAATTTAATGTAGAAACAAACTCATTTATCAATATTACTTAATAAAGTGAATGTTTATCACTTACTTTGTATATCTCCCTGAGTGTCGACGTGCTTGTGTGACATCATGCATCTCGGTGAAATCGTTGGGAATTTCTGCACGAGCCTACAAATTGTAATTCTGACTTCAATATGTATTTCATTGCAGGAAGTTGTAAAAGCCGACTTTCCAAGTTCAAAGTCGTGGCATGATGGTTTTTGGTCTAAAATGCCAAATGTCACATCAGTTCGGTGATCAAATGTAAAAATGCAATGTGGAATTACAGTAAAATAACACTTTTTCAGATTTAAATTTTTATTGATTCCTATATTAACATATAAAAGCAAGAACATATACAAACACAATCATTATTTAACCCCCTCTATTACTATCCCCCAACCCCACCCATATTGAACAGCCCATTATCCCCCATAAATTTAGACATATAAAAAATATTAAAAACTAAATAATTAAGTAAATAAAAATATAATAATCACACACACAACCTCTACACCTCTCTCTCCATTATCCCTCCCCGAGAGCCCTCCAAAAATGCCAAATATCTGCCCCAATTTCCCATAAACAAGTCCAAATTACCCAATCCTATAGATACACTTCTTCAAACGCTGCCACCATCCCCATCTCTGCACACCACTCCAGAAATAATGGCGCTCTGTTGGATTTCCAACCCCTTAAAATGACTTCTCTGCCAATCATAACTCTTGTCAAAACCCAATTTTTTTTTTAAATAAACGTGTCCCCCAAATTTAAGACCTCACCATCGCCCAAAATACAAAGTCTGGTCAAAATGAACTCTGAACTCAATTCCCAAATAATTAATGCCCTGTTCCACTGGAAGGTGCCCGGCTGAAAAGTCGTTATCAGTCCACTGTCAAGGCCAAAGTGCTGATGGTTCAAGGGCAAGACAAAACAATAATGGGGAAAGAGGGCAACCCTGTCATAATGTATATTATGTCAAACAAGAGATTACTTTTACAGTACATTTTTGTTAAAATCACGGTGGAAAAAAATAATTGGGCATTCCCAGAAATCCTGGCATGAGTCATCACATTTAATTGTATTTCATGGAAATAGATATGTTTCTTCTGATTTTTACATTAGTTTTGTACAATGGTGTGTTCTGGGCTATATTTTATGCAGTTTAGTTCATGTTAAATCTTTGTGTCAGATGTGTTACCGGGATGGTGTTTTATGATTTATTAACGCTGAACACTGTTTACGCATGCGTGTGAATTTCATTATTTGTCCTGGAAAGGTCATTCTTGCTGAACTTTACGTCATCATGTGGCTTTTTGTAGTTACAGTGTTTAACATTATGGACTAAAAATAAATAAATAAAAAGCAGATAAAGTGAAAATGTGATATTTGTAGTTCCAGAAGGCTCATATTTGAAGTTTTTAACATTTAATAACATGATCTATAAATTTACAGTGTTTTAATGTGGATTTTTTCCCCAGCATGCTTTGCATGAGACTTGATGGAGAGACTAAATGTTAAAATTAAGAGTAATTTTATGTGTTTTGGTGCAAAATGAATAAAAAGGGAGATTTGTAAGTATTTAATGTTCTGCTGTGTTGATATTTAGAAGAGTTTCTGTAATGTTGGAGTTTTTAGTCGTGCTTGAGCTTAAACAGTCTTGAAATTAAAAGTCTAAATGAGTTTAAAATGCATGGTGGAGTAAACCAACTTAAACTCTTAAGGTTTGTTGACGAGGCACAATAATTACAGTGAAAATAAATTGTGTTTTTTTTTTTAATCAACGGTTTAACAATGTTATTTCTAGTCAAAACAGGTTTTCTATTTTTTATTAATGGTCTACAAACGTTTATTTTTCTAAAAACAAATTATTTCATTTTATAGTATAAACACGCAATTTGAAATCACTGTTTAAACATGTTATTTTAGTTATTTCATTTTGCAGTTTAAACATTTTAAATCACTTCACGGTCTAAAAATGTTCTTTCAGTTTATGGTAGACGTTTGCTGCAAGTAATTTCACCGTTTCTCTTTTATCTTTTCTTACAGTGTAGAAGTGTCGGATAAAACACACCGCTCAGTCATTCATTTCCTTATAATGCCGTGACTCATCCTCTTCTCCTTTAGTTGTTCTCAAACACATCGAGCTCGTATAGAGGACATCAGCATGCAGGACTTCAACACAACAGGAGTTCTTCTCTATTTGTTTGTTGATTAATTAAGAGTGGAAAGCGATTAAAATAAAAACGTGATTGAGAATGAAAGGATGAAAATGATTTATTTATTTGGCATGTTTCGCAAACAGAGAAGACTTTGCTGGCTCTGAGAATTTCGTCACTGCTGAAAAGGTTTACACGCAGACTCGCACTGAACACAGTTTCCCGTTTTTCCCGGGAGTCTCGCGTATTTCAATCTAGTTCCTCCAGTCTGATGCCAGAGCACTTCTGACAACTCAATAAAGGTGGACGCATCGTGTCGTCTTCTGAACTATAACAGACCTGAGAATGGAGAACTCCAACAAAACAGGTATTTTTATTTTTATTTGCAAAGTTAAACGTTGTAAAGTTAAAATTTGAGCACACAGATAATTGCGGTTTAACCTACATGCTGAAAATAATGCACTGTTATATTCATCAGACTGTTTGCACATTTGTTAAGATATTTGTTAATTGTGTTCTCTTAGTAATGGACTGAAAATATAACCAATGAAAGATGCTGAAAAATGTCTAAATATTAAAATAAGATCAAGTAAACACTTATGTTGACTCTAAAAGAGTTGCTGTTTTTCTTTAATAAATCATCAATATACAAGATAAGGCGCGAGACTCTCCAGATTGCCCTTCATTTCAGTGTGTATCTGTTTTTATCAGGGGCTTCAGTGGCATGTCATGCAGAATTTTCCTGTCTCTCTGGGATCTGTAGGATGGTGATATATGTTTTTACATGTGGAGGTATGTTTAATATAATCTGTTTCTCCATCAGTTTGTGAACTGAAATAATTCCGTTTTTAATTTGTATTTATTTTCTTACTTTTGTAGCCTGTGGGCATATGGACATGGACCGTCATTCTATGGATTTGCCTCTTTCTAAAGAAGAGACTCAACCAGAACCGACTCAAAGTTCTGTGCGCCCAATCGTGTGTAACTACCAGAACATAAATCACAAATCATTCTGCACAGACTTCTGTTCATTCAGTCAGAGAGGAAGAGAGATGCCTGAAGTGTCAAGTCCTGTTGTATTATATTACAAATTTGACAAATAAAAAGACTTTTG
Source organism: Moxostoma hubbsi (assembly GCA_032164185.1). NCBI lineage: Eukaryota > Metazoa > Chordata > Actinopteri > Cypriniformes > Catostomidae > Moxostoma > Moxostoma hubbsi. Next base: position 37,296,511 of record JAVLUX010000020.1, on the reverse strand, counting down.
ACTTTAAATACAATTTTATTTGAATGAAATTGTTTCTACAATGATTATTCAATCTGGAATTTCAAAAATAAGAAACTCTTCAATTTATTTAATGAATCTAAAAGTGTCAAGAAATATTTCCAAAGAATTTATTCATGGCTGCACCATCTTTGATTTTTAGGGGTGTGAGAGATAGACTTACTTCAAGGGCTGGACTGTAATCTGGCATGCCGGGCATTTTCCCGGTGGGTCGACGCACTTTGGGGCCGATCAGGGGCGGACTGTCCATCGGCAGAACCGAGCGGGCCGGTGGGTCGGTCGCGAAACGGGTCAAATGGGCCGCGATAAGATCAAATGAGCCGCAGCGTTATGCAGAAAAGGACAGCAAACACCCAGCTCAACCATTTTTTGGCCAGTTGCCATGTAAAACACGGATCCGATTTTCTCTTCCCAGTCCTGCTTACGTCTCTCAATGGCACGCGCGGTATAAAGCTGTAAAAAGCTCCTATCACATCTGATTTTCCACAATTAATGTTGTCTGGAGTTCTTTGTCTACTGAATGTTCTTGAAAATATATTTTTTCAATGTCCAAAAACACTTTAAACAACTATCCCTCAAAGCCTCATTGTCTTTCCCGTCAAAAAACAAAGATGGCGATGTTGTGAATAAGGTCTTGAAGTTAGTTTCATTAAATGGTCACCGGTTGATGGGCTTCCTGGAAATGGGTTTAAACTCTAATATCGTGACATTCATAATTACAAGTTATTTAAAAATTTCACAACGAAACTTCACAAAACAAAGTGTATACCAGAGACATCTACAGAGGATATGATTTATGACGCATTTCTCAAGGTACAGTCCGGAAGTAACTTTAGTGGGTATACAAGTTTATGTACCAAACCCTGTTAGGAATATAAAGGAAGGCGATACATTTGTCCTGAGATGCTCCATGATGCCGTAAAAACATCGAAAGAGTTCTTCCTCAGTTAAAAACGCTGGAAAGACACAAATTTTCATCAGGAAGCAGAACAATGTCCTTCTTTTCATTGATCTCCCATTGAGGTTATAACAATCTCCAATCAGCAATTGAAAAAGAAAAGCAGCAGGTTTTGATGTAGCTCCAGAAATTTGCGTCTGATACTCCAAAGTGAAAACAGTCCTCTGAAACAGTCCACACAAGTTTAAATAAACCAGTTCTGATAGAAACACCCACTGACTGACTCATCACTAGAACTTCCCCTGGAACAGGAACAGGGGAAGTTATTTTAGGGGGGCTGAAGCTACCCCAAAATGTTCCTAAGCCCCCCTAAATGATAATAAGAACAACAATAACAATTCGATTTATCAGTAACCGTATCCTCATTCATATTTAGAATTAGACACAACAAATTATATATATCAAGCTACAAAAAATAGCCGAAAAGTCGGAAGTTGGACAGAAGTACAAAGAGTCGTTGTGCTATCAAGATGATGCTCCGCACCGTCTCGTTGCATTGGTGTGAACTGTGGCAGCTTTCAGAGCGTTGCAGACCGGAGCGCTGCAAGTAACTGGAGGATTCATCTCGACTCTAGTTTGGTCTGAAGTTGAACTCGCTATGCATCCCCCCGCCCACACACACCGATACACACGCTAATGGTGAAAGGAAGATTGGTAAGTGTCGTGACACAGAGTGAAATTGTAAGTTGTTTTTAATTACCTGCTTACCTTTAGCTACATTTTCTTGAGGTAAAGGAAAGGGGATATTTTGGTTTGCTATGGAAAACTGTAGTCTAGCTAGAGTGAACAAGCAAAATACAAGGAATGATTAACTTAGCAAGCTAATGACAACTCTTTATTCTTTGCCAATAATATAACCTATCTCTATAATAGGCATATAAAACAATATCAATCCCCATAGAACGTTGTTGTCACTGAAAACTAAATGTCATAGGGTCCCTGTTAATGCTATTACCGTTGTATCCTTCAATTCATTGAGCATTTTTTGATGCTTCCATCAATGAAGTAGACAATAAACAAAAAGTAACTGTTGACTGGTTTTGAAAATGATTTCATTCTTAATTTTCCTTTATTTGAATACTGACTTTTTTGTTGTTGATTTATATCATACATTGTATACATCATTTGGCAGAATAAATCATCTTTAATTGAGAAACGCTCAAACCTGTGTTGTCAAATTTCACTATGACCTTAAAATTCTGGTTCTTGGGTTAAACTGTATGCAAGCCAAACTAGAATATATGTAAATCAGTAGAATATATGTAATTCAGTAGAATATATGTAATTCAGTAGAATATATGTGAATCAGTAGAATATATGTGAATCAGTAGAATATACAGGTGCTGGTCATATAATTAGAATATCATCAAAAAGTTGATTTATTTCACTAATTCCATTCAAAAAGTGAAACTTGGCTATTATATTCATTCATTACACACAGACTGATATATTTCAAATGTTTATTTCATTTAATTGTGATGATTAAAACTGACAACTAATGAAAATCCCAAATTCAGTATCTCCGAAAATTAGAATATTACTTAAGACCAATACAAAAAAAGGATTTTTAGAAATGTTGGCAAACTGAAAAGTATGAGCATGAAAAGTATGAGCATGTACAGCACTCAATACTTAGTTGGGGCTCCTTTTGCCTGAATTACTGCAGCAATGCGGCATGGCATGGAGTCGATCAGTCTGTGGCACTGCTCAGGTGTTATGAGAGCCCAGGTTGCTCTGATAGTGGCCTTCAGCTCTTCTGCATTGTTGTGTCTGGCGTATCGCATCTTCCTCTTCACAATACCCCATAGATTTTCTATAGGGTTAAGGTCAGACGAGTTTGCTGGCCAATTAAGAACAGGGATACCATGGTCCTTAAACCAGGTACTGGTAGCTTTGGCACTGTGTGCAGGTGCCAAGTCCTGTTGGAAAATGAAATCTGCATCTCCATAAAATTGGTCAGCAGCAGGAAGCAAGAAGTGCTCTAAAACTTCCTGGTAGACAGCTGCGTTGACCTTGGACCTCAGAAAACAGTGGACCAACACCAGCAGATGACATGGCACCCCAAACCATCACTGACTGTGGAAACTTTACACTGGACTTCAAGCAACGTGGATTCTGTGCCTCTCCTCTCTTCCTCCAGACTCTGGGACCTTGATTTCCAAAGGAAATGCAAAGTTTACTTTCATCAGAGAACATAACTTTGGACCACTCAGCAGCAGTCTAGGCGAGACGCTTCTGACGCTGTGTCTTGTTCAAGAGTGGCTTGACACAAGGAATGCGACAGCTGAAACCCATGTCTTGCATACGTCTGTGCGTGGTGATTCTTGAAGCACTGACTCCAGCTGCAGTCCACTCTTTGTGAATCTCCCCCACATTTTTGAAAGGGTTTTGTTTCACAATCCTCTCCGGGGTGCGGTTATCCCTATTGCTTGTACACTTTTTTTCTACCACATCTTTTTCTTCCCTTTGCCTCTCTATTAATGTGCTTGGACACAGAGCTCTGTGAACAGCCAGCCTCTTTAGCAATGACCTTTTGTGTCTTGCCGTCCTTGTGCAAGATGTCAATGGTTGTCTTTTGGACAGCTGTCAAGTCAGCAGTCTTCCCCATGATTGTGTAGCCTACAGAACTAGACTGAGAGACCTTTTAAAGGCCTTTGCAGGTGTTTTGAGTTAATTAGCTGATTAGAGTGTGGCACCAAGTGTCTTCAATATTGAACCTTTTCACAATATTCTAATTTTCTGAGATACTGATTTTGGGGTTTTCATTAGTTGTCCGTTATAATCATCAAAATTAAAAGGAATGAACACTTGAAATATATCAGTCTGTGTGGAATGAATGTATACATTATACAAGTTTCACTATTTTAATGGAATTACTGAAATAAATCAACTTTTTGATGATATTCTAATTATATGACCAGCACCTGTATGTAATTCAGTAGAATATATGTGAATCAGTAGAATATATGTAATTCAGTAGAATATATGTGAATCAGTAGAATATATGTAAATCAGGTGAATATATGTAAATCAGTAGAATATATGTGAATCAGTAGAATATATGTAAATCAGTAGAATATATGTGAATCAGTAGAATATATGTAAATCAGTAGAATATATGTAATTCAGTAGAATATATGTGAATCAGTAGAATATGTAAATCAGGTGAATATATGTAAATCAGTAGAATATATGTGAATCAGTAGAATATATGTAAATCAGGTGAATATATGTGAATCAGTAGAATATATGTAAATCAGGTGAATATATGTAAATCAGTAGAATATATGTAATTCAGTAGAATATATGTGAATCAGCAGAATATATGTGAATCAGCAGAATATATGTAAATCAGCAGAATATATGTGAATCAGTAGAATATATGTGAATCAGTAGAATATATGTAAATCAGTAGAATATATGTGAATCAGGTGAATAAATCAGTAGAATATATGTGAATCAGTAGAATATATGTAAATCAGTAGAATATATGTGAATCAGGTGAATAAATCAGTAGAATATATGTGAATCAGTAGAATATATGTGAATCAGTCGAATAAATGTAATTCAGTAGAATATATGTGAATCAGTAGAATATATGTAAATCAGGTGAATATATGTAAATCAGTAGAATATATGTGAATCAGTAGAATATATGTAAATCAGGTGAATATATGTAAATCAGTAGAATATATGTAATTCAGTAGAATATATGTGAATCAGCAGAATATATGTGAATCAGCAGAATATATGTAAATCAGCAGAATATATGTGAATCAGTAGAATATATGTGAATCAGTAGAATATATGTAAATCAGTAGAATATATGTGAATCAGGTGAATAAATCAGTAGAATATATGTGAATCAGTAGAATATATGTAAATCAGTAGAATATATGTGAATCAGGTGAATAAATCAGTAGAATATATGTGAATCAGTAGAATATATGTGAATCAGTCGAATAAATGTAATTCAGTAGAATATATGTGAATCAGTAGAATATATGTAAATCAGGTGAATATATGTAAATCAGTAGAATATATGTAAATCAGTAGAATATATGTAAATCAGGTGAATATATGTAAATCAGTAGAATATATGTAAATCAGTAGAATATATGTGAATCGGTAGAATATATGTAAATCAGGTGAATATATGTAAATCAGTCGAATAAATGTAAATCAGTCGAATATATGTGAATCAGTAGAATATATGTAAATCAGTAGAATATATGTGAATCAGTAGAATATATGTAAATCAGGTGAATATATGTAATTCAGTAGAATATATGTGAATCAGTAGAATATATGTGAATCAGTAGAATATATGTAAATTAGTAGAATATATGTAATTCAGTAGAATATATGTGAATCAGCAGAATATATGTGAATCAGTAGAATATATGTGAATCAGCAGAATATATGTAATTCAGTAGAATATATGTGAATCAGTAGAATATATGTAAATCAGTAGAATATATGTAAATCAGTAGAATATATGTGAATCAGGTGAATATATGTGAATCAGTAGAATATATGTGAATCAGTAGTAAATCAGCAGAATATATGTGAATCAGTAGAATATATGTGAATCAGTAGAATATATGTAAATCAGTAGAATATATGTGAATCAGGTGAATATATGTGAATCAGTAGAATATATGTGAATCAGTAGAATATATGTGAATCAGGTGAATATATGTGAATCAGTAGAATATATGTGAATCAGTAGAATATATGTGAATCAGGTGAATATATGTGAATCAGGTGAATATATGTGAATCAGTAGAATATATGTGAATCAGTAGAATATATGTGAATCAGTAGAATATATGTGAATCAGTAGAATATATGTGAATCAGTAGAATATATGTAAATCAGTAGAATATATGTGAATCAGGTGAATATATGTGAATCAGTAGAATCAGAGAGGTAAACATTGGAGAGATTGCGGCGCACTATGATCGAATATTCCAGTTATTAGAAATACCATTTTCTCTTACTCCGCTAATAAACAACAAATACATAAAATTACTCTGACATCACACGAGAGGAAACCTCACTTCCGGGTTCTTTCCAGCAGCAGATTTCAATTATGGAAATATTCCGCCCTGCAGTTTTAGTAATCTTTTAAGCTTTATATCATTTAATAATGTCTTTTAATGTTAAAAATATTTAATAATTTAATTTTTACGGTTAACAGTGAAGAAATATGTGGATTATTTTCTGAAATATCAACAAAACAAGTTTAAACTTGGTTCATTGAGTCTGTATGATCATGCCAGACATGAAACAGGTTTATGAATATGCATCCTCACATGTTTAACACACTTCTAAAGACTAAGAAATGTGATATATATCAAAATAAAAACTACCACTAGACACAATATGTGACTTTAAATTATGAACCCACGTACAATCAATGATATTTACATCAATATGATCATATTCCATATCAAAACTTAATAACAGCCGTTTCAATTGAACAATATTATTTACTGCATTCAAAATAAATGCAAAGACTTTATTTTCATAGTATGACATTATTTGTGTTCACTTATTCTTTCACAAACAGTAGTTTATGTGCTGCAGTGGTGGAGACTGGTCTCGTTCCTCACGTTAATTTGTATATGGTGGTCTTGCATATAAGATCATCATGATCATATTTGACTTCACATCTGTCACAGCAACAGCTTTAGAAATAAAAAAAACTGATATTTCTGATTGTAGATTACATAATTTCTTTATAACAAAAGTTAAAAGATCAATATTAATAGTCGCAGGTCAATTGTGTCTAAATGAGCAGGCGCGAGAACAGTAACAGTAACCCTTGAAATATCATAATTTAAAGAGTTTTTCCTGATGAAACGGTCTGGTGGGAAAAAAAAACGCCATAATCTCCAATAATCTGTGGGAAAAGGGGTGTCCCAACCCCACAAACAGCACTTTTTGGACAGTTTCAGTGTAATTTGAATGAAACACCCATAGACTGCAGTTCTTTAACCAAAAGAACAGAAGGGGCGGGGCGTTTGTTTGTAAACACGCTGATGGCATGGCAGAGGCAGTCCAAATAGCAGTGCATCGCGGGTACTTCCAAACTGTGCGCAGTCCCGAGACTAGAGTAGAAATGTGCGCAGTCCCGAGACCCGAGCAGCTTGCCGGGACGTGCGCGCGCTGCGTGTGAGTGAGTGAGTAACACATGGATGGGTGGGCGGTGCTAGAGTGGGAGTGGACGAGGGCAGTAAGTAGGGGTTGCTGTTTTTTATTATTTTTATTTTTTTAAATTTAAATAAATAAAACAAAAATCATTAAGAGTAAGAAAATGCTCTTTATTAGAATATTAGTTTTTCATATTCAGGTTGGCAATAAGCATGTGCAAGCACAAGCACTCCGCACAGTCAAAGTCAAAGTTTGGGATGGGATGGGTTTTGCTTATCACAAAACATACCAGAGACATCTACAGAGGATATGATTTATGACGCATTTCTCAAGGTACAGTCCGGAAGTAACTTTAGTGTGTATAAAAGTTTATGTATCAAACCCTGTTAGGAATCTAAATGAAGGCGATACATTTGTCCTGAGATGCTCCATGATGCCGTAAAAACATCCCCATCTTTCCTAATCCAAAGAGTTCTTGCTCAGTTAAAAACGCTGGAAAGACACAATTTTTCATCAGGAAGCAGAACAATGTCCTTCTTTTCATTGTCTCCCATTGAGGTTATAACAATCTCCAATCAGCAATTGAAAAAGAAAAGCAGCAGGTTTTGATGTAGCTCCAGAAATTTGCGTCTGATACTCCAAAGTTTGTGTTACTCTGAAACAGTCCTTGGGATCCTGAACTGAACAAGTTTAAACTGGTACATAATAAACCAGTTCTGATAGAAACACCCACTGACTGACACAACACAGAACAGGAACATGATATTTGGTTCCAATGGGCGGATTCATGAATATCCTCCTGACATGCGTATTGAAGAGAAGATGTCACAGACAGGAAATCGGCAAGACCTTTCAAACTATTATTGCGACAAAACAGAGTAACACCACAAACCTGAGACTGACCCATAAAGAACTAAACGAGCGATACATGGAGACAAATCCATCAACATTAACAAGCACATCCCAAACCCAAATCCAGTCCGAACCAGGTGATCCGCGGGACAAGTTTTGATTGTTCTGGCGGGAAAACACTGATGTTTAAACTTGTGTATTATTTGAGCTGTAAAGTTTCTGAAATCGTCATTTTTACAGTCATTTGAGAGCTTTAGGGGTTGATGACATTACATCGTCAATTGTGTCTAAAGATTCTGAGGAAATTTGATGCCGTTTTTTATATTTATTAAAATGTTGCAAATGTTTGTGGTTAATGAAAAACCCTGAAATTAATGCATTTTATTTTGAGACAAAATACTTCAGTTTTGTCATTCAATCAAAACATTTTTAATAACTGTCCCATTAGTGAAAGTTATTTGAGGTAAAAAGCCCCTCTGTTGCAGGAGTTAAAGGTCCATATAAAACACATTGTTTTTAAAGTGGGCTCACATTGACTGATCCAATCACAATGAAGATTCATTTGTTTATATCATATGTGAGATGTTATAAAATGCCAAATGTGTTTGAAATTAGAAGGAAATCCTGCAACTCTTCTGAAGTGTTTATTCTGAGTAAGCAATATATTATAAATCATCTTGCACTCAAAATTCATTGCATTAATTTATACTTTATTGCACCCTAAATATACATTATTATAAACTTCAAGATGTCTTAAAGTAAATTCATAATCATTTTTATTTGTTCACATAATGTAAAAGGACTTTGTATGTAAATATAATTGGGATGAATGAAAAGGTTTGAAGTGTCAGTCAACTCTCCAGAGTGCTCCTCTTCATCAGGAATCATACTCTTCCTCCATGGGTGAATGAGCAGCAGGTATCTGTCTGCATGCAGCTCTGCTCACATTCATTTGTCTGGTGGGACAGATGAACAGAACTTTGGATCGGTTCTGTTTGGGTCTCTTGTATAGGGAGAGGTAACTCCATAGATTGACGGTCTATTTCCATATGTCCATTGACTACACGTGTAAGAAAAACATTATAGATCAAAGTCGGAATGATTTAAAATCAATTCTACATGCAGAAACTGATTATGCATAAACATACCTCCACAGGGGCAAACCGAAATCATCATCCTCCAGATCCTCCAGATCCTCCAGATCCCAGAAAGACAGGAGAAAACTGAACACAGTCACGTGACACAGTCATTCACCAAAATTACTTGTCTAGTATCTTTGCGCCATCTAGTGCTGCATGACTATAAATATTTCAGATACATTTAAAGATTATTGCACGTTTGTATACTGTGTATTTTTTATTTGTCATAATTATAAATTACAGCGTTATAACATGATGTCCTGTTGATGATTTATTATTCAGTAAATGTACACATTAATGACACTAGACGATCAGAATTATCCGACACATAGTTTCACTGATTTCTCCAACAACTTTATTTGATTCTTTCTCCTCAGAAGGCCATTACTATGCACAATGGTAAAAACAATTGACTATATTTACAATTACAAAACACTTTTTCTTGAGTACACAGATGTTAAAATATCTTTCAAACAAATGAATTTGTCTTAGACCAAGTTTAATAACGTACCTGTAGTGGAATTATTCATTCTTGATGCGCCTTCAGTGAGCTACGAGAAAAGTGAGAAGATCCGTGGTTGGGATCGCAGGGGCGGAGTTCAGAGGCGGGGGCGTGTGTGTGTGTGTGTGTGTGTGTGTGTGTGTGTGTGTGTGTGTGTGTGTGTGTGTGTGTGTGGTCATTTCCAGTCCCAAAAGGAGGGGTTAGGCCTGGTCTATGTCTGGTCATTGGGTGATATACCCGTAATATCACCCAATGACCAGACAATATGTAAATCAGTAGAATATATGTAAATCAGGTAACAGATCCGCTTGAGAGGTAAACATTGGAGAGATTGCGGCGCACTATGATCGCATATTCCAGTTACTATAAATACCATTTTCTCTTACTCCGCTAATAAACAACAAATACATCAAATTACCCATAACATCTGATTTTCCACAATTAATGTTGTCTGGAGTTCTTTGTCTACTGAATGTTCTTGAAAATATATTTTTTCAATGTCCAAAAACACTTTAATCAACAGCCTCATTGTCTTTGAAAAGATGGCGATACTGTGAATAAGGAAGTTAGTTTCATTAAATGATCTCCGGTTGATGGGCTTCCTGGAAATGGGTTAAAACTTTTATATCATGACATTCATAATTACAAGTTATTTAAAAATTTCACAACGAAACTTCACAAAACATACCAGAGACATACAGTCCGGAAGTAACTTTAGTGGGTACAAAAGTTTATGTATCAAACCCTGTTAGGAATATAAATGAAGGCGATACATTTGTCCTGAGATGCTCCATGATGCCGTAAAAACATCCCCATCTTTCCTAATCCAAAGACTTCTTGCTCAGTTAAAAACGCTGGAAAGACACAATTTTTCAGCAGGAAGCAGAACAATGTGTAAATGATTGCTTATTTGCTTGACTTTATAATGTCTGTACCGATTTATGTGTATAGTTATTTTGAAGGACTTTTATCATGACATGGCCTTAACGTGTATCTACATGTGTATAAAGCGCGCTCTGTTTTCGCTATGTGTATGTGCGCACACTTTCAAGAAGGACGCAGCTTGTGTTACATGACGGTTTTCTTCCCCCCATGAAGTTTTGTGCATCTCACTTGAGGGTTATAAGGTAAACTAAGTTTAATGTTGTGTAATTGTATCGTTTTATTGTGATGTTGGTTAATGTGTTGGAGTGACAGTTTGTTTTTATTGTTTGTATTTTTTGCTGTAGCTCTTACGGTGTCTACATGAGTGTCACGAATAAAACGCTTAATGGAAACATCAGTTTAAGGAGTACTTGACCATCAATTCAAGTGGGGTAGCTACACAATGTCCTTCTTTTCATTGTCTCCCATTGAGGTTATAACAATCTCCAATCAGCAATTGAAAAAGAAAAGCAGCAGGTTTTGATGTAGCTCCAGAAATTTGCGTCTGATACTCCAAAGTGAAAACAGTCCTCTGAAACAGTCCAGCACAAGTTTAAATAAACCAGTTCTGATAGAAACACACACTGACTGACTCAACACAGAACAGGAACATGATATTTGGTTCCAATGAGCGGATTCATGAATATCCTCCTGACATGCGTATTGAAGAGAAGATGTCACAGACAGGAAATCGGCAAGACCTTTCAAACTATTATTTCGACAAAACAGAGTAACACCACAAACCTGAGACTGACCCATAAAGAACTAAACGAGCGATACATGGAGACAAATCCATCAACATTAACAAGCACATCCCAAACCCAAATCCAGTCCGAACCAGGTGATCCGCGGGACAAGTTTTGATTGTTCTGGCGGGAAAACACTGATGTTTAAACTTGTGTATTATTTGAGCTGTAAAGTTTCTGAAATCGTCATTTTTACATTTTCACTTTAGGGGTTGATGTGATTACATCGTCAATTGCGTGTCTGAAGTTTGAATCTGAAGGAATTAGATCTTTTTTTTATATTTATTAAAATGTTGCAAATGCACCCTAAATATACACATTATTATAAACTTCAAGATATCTTAAAGTAAATTCATAAGAAAAAGTAATAATCATTTTTATTTGTTCACATAATGTTAAAGGACTTTGTATGTAAATATAATTGGGATGAATGAAAAGGTTTGAAGTGTCAGTCAACTCTCCAGAGTGCTCCTCTTCATCAGGAATCATACTCTTCCTCCATGGGTGAATGAGCAGCAGGTATCTGTCTGCATGCAGCTCTGCTCACATTCATTTGTCTGGTGGGACAGATGAACAGATGAACAGAACTTTGGATCGGTTCTGTTTGGGTCTCTTGTATAGAGAGAGGTAACTCCATAGATTGACGGTGTATTTCCATATATCCATTGACTACACGTGTAAGAAAAACATTATAGATCAAAATCTGAATGATTTAAAATCAATTCTACAAGCAGAAACTGATTATGCATAAACATACCTCCACAGGGGCAAACCGAAATCATCATCCTCCAGATCCTCCAGATCCCAGAAAGACAGGAGAAAACTGAACAGTCACGTGACACAGTCATTCACCAAAATTACTTGTCTAGTATCTTTGCGCCATCTAGTGCTGCATGACTATAAATATTTCAGATACATTTAAAGATTATTGCACGTTTGTATACTGTGTATTTTTTATTTGTCATAATTATAAATTACAGCGTTATAACATGATGTCCTGTTGATGATTTATTATTAATAGTTTATGGTGGCTTGTTTTTTGTTGATGCAATTATTGTTGATTCATATAATTAAAACAACATCATCAAAATATCAATCCAATTCAACCTGACAAAGCAAATCCCCTTTATATCCATCTTTGATAAAACAGTAAATGTACACATTAATGACACTAGACGATCAGAATTATCCGACACATAGTTTCACTGATTTCTCCAACAACTTTATTTGATTCTTTCTCCTCAGAAGGCCATTACTATGTACAATGCTAAAAACAATTGACTATATTTACAATTACAAAACACTTTTTCTTGAGTACACAAATATTAAAATATCTTTCAAACAAATGAATTTGTCTTAGAGAAAGTTTATTAACGTACCTGTTGTGGAATCATTCATTCTTGATGTGCCTTCAATGAGTTTGGAGAGAAGAGACACCAAGTAATATATCCGTGACACCGTCAATTTGCATTTTGCATAGTGTCCCGTACAGTGTTGCCAACTAGTTTCAATGGAAAGTAGCTAAAGCCTGCTCTAAAAGTCTGTAAATGTCGCCTCATGACGTCATAAGCTAATTAACATCTAATTTTCAATTAACATATTTGTGACGTCATACATAGTCTCATTTGCATTTTGCATAGGTTCACTTCTCTGTGCTTTCCGTACATACCGTAATACCCTATTAATTCCCTACATATATCATTCACTCAGACAGAAAGTTAAAAGTGACGGTAACTTTCTTATATTTTCTCTCACACAGCGTTCAGCCATAATAAACAACTATGTGCATATTTACAAAAATGCTATGTGCATATTTACAACAACAAAAAAATTGTGCATGTTTACAAAAATACTATGCATATGAACAAAAGTTTGTTACGTGGTTGAATTAAATACAAAGTACGTGTCTGAATTCAGAGAGTTCAGAAACAGGAATGAACAACCGTCTAGAAATCTCCCGTGAATAAGTGCATGAAAAGTTATCGGTCAAATTAAACTCCATCCATCCATCCATCGTCAACCGCTTATCCTGTACAGGGTCGCGGGGGGCTGGAGCCTATCCCAGCTAACATTGGGCGAAAGGCAGGGTACACCCTGGACAGGTCGCCAGTCCATCGCAGGGCCAAATTAAACTCTTTAAATGTAAAACTAAAGGGGAGCAAAAAATACAGATTAGCTCCCCTACAGATTTGTCCTTGTCAACGCTGATTGCACATGCGCAGCTCATTCGGTCAACTGATTGTGCTGCTCCGCCTTCTCTGAGCCTCCGAGTCCGGGCAGGAAAGCAAGACCACGCGCTCGCGGGGCAGTATTGGCGACTTTCTTCTACGGAAGTATCTACGGTCTGTCCAAAAAGTCGCTATTCGCTTTTTTTGAACAAAAGCCGCTAAAGAGGTCTGAAAAGTCGCTAAGTTGGCAACACTGGGTACTGATTCGATACGGGACGCACCATTACCCATTTAAATACGGATTTTGCAATGCGATAGTAGCCTGCGTGTGTCAGTTTTTCATGTATGAAACAACATATACAACATAAAGTTATATTATGAGGACATTTTCAATTTTGCACTGTACACTTATATGATCATTACACGTTTGAGGTTATTAACTGACTCGTAATGCTTTTGGGAAGTTGCATGCCATCCTCCATCTTAAAACTTTTTCAACAGCAACTTTATAAACATTTTCTAAGGTTGTATATTTATTATGCATGCAGCTTTTATAATCTCATAATTGAGGTATTTGGAATAATATTTGAACTTTTAAACATTGGTTACACTGCAGGACCATTTACAAGTGAGATTAGTGTTTGCTTTGAGGTTTCTTGAGCTATATACATCACTTCTTATAGCTTTATGTGTTTGTGTAACTCATCCTTTTACATTTTTGAGCTACTTTAGAGGTGTAGACACAGTGTCAATACACGTAATGAAAAATATGTTTTTCAATGAAGAATCTGGAAAATGATGGTCATCTTCAAATGCAAGCTACTTTTATAAAAACAATTAATATTTGAGTTTACTAAACTTATTGTATTGACTTCCTGGAACTTATGGTTGCTTTACTTTTGTTTTACAGTGACAGACAAACCATAAGAGACAAACCATAAGAGATAACCAATAACAAGGTTAACAATTGTACAAATTGCCAAACTGATGAACATAACAGTGCATTATTCTCAGTATGCAGGTTAAACAGCAATTATCTGCAGAGTGACATCTCAAGTTGGCAAAAAACGATGAATTATATGAATTATAGTTGAAATATTACCTGTTGTGTTGAAGTTCTGCATGCTGATGTACTACACGAGCTCGATGTGTACAGGTGAGTAAACTAAATGAGCAGACGATGAGTCATGTGGCCTTATAACTCAATGAAATTATTTTTTAAGTTGGAAGCCCAAAACGTCACGCTTGAGGTACAGCTATTGAGTCAGTATTTGTCATCAGGACGGGTTTTCGCAGACGCTGTATTCTATGGGTAAACTTGTTTTTGGGTGAACTTTGTTTGACTAAGTAGTAACCATGGAAAATCTTGTTTACAAGAAATTCATGTACACCTGGGATATCGTGAGGGTGAACTATCACGTTGTTTTCGAAAACCATGGGAGAGTTCACCCAAAAATTTTAATTCTCTCATTATTTACTCACCCTCATGATATCCCAGGTGTACGTGATTTTCATTCTTCACCAGAACACATTTGAAGAATGGCCAAATTTCTACAGTAATCTACTGTGATTCTTAAAAACAATAGTGTGCTATAAAATGTTGCATTCTGGGAGATCAATAGCAGGCGTAAAATACAGTTTTACAGTTAATAGTACTTGTTTGCAAGGCATTAGGGGAAAATGAACATTCAAACTCATGATATCATCTTGGTGAAAGCTAGTGACATTTAGAAAATTCAAGTTTGTGAAGTTAGTGTCCATCACAAATTCCTCTGTTCTTCATCTCACATCAGCCTTCACTTGTCTGCGTAATGAGAAGTACTTTGTGGCATATAATGTTGAAATCCCATACGTGGGTGGTGGCGTAGTGAGCTAAAGAACTGAACTGGTAATCAGAAGGTTGCTGGTTCGATCCCCACAGCCACCACCATTGTGTCCTTGAGTAAGGCACTTAACTCCAGGTTGCTCCGGGGGGATTGTCCCTGTAATAAGGGCTCTGTAAGTTGCTTTGGATAAAAGCGTCTGCCAAATGCATAAATGTAAATGTAAATCCCCATGAGCCTTTGCGCTTGAATAAGTATGTATGCTTTGGCAGTGCATTGGGCTACAAAAATCGGCAATAAAAAAAAAACACAAAAGATTTTATTCAGGCTTCGTTTTTATTCTTAGTTTTATTAGAGTTGTTGTTTTGTTATAAATAGTTGTGTTTTGTCACCATTATGGTGATTAGTGTTCTCTTGAGCTGGCACCTTGGACATTCCTTATTAATACATTACATCCTTCCAGCCAGTCATATTGTGTCAGATAAAACACAAGTGAAAGCGACCGCTCCCATAATAATGAATAAGTCTACATTAGTGGTAGGCCTACATGATGTCGGAAATGCGGTAGCAATCGAGTGTTCTTCTTTTGATGAACTTGCAGCTCAATAAATGGAGTGGACTTTTTATCTGACCTGTTACTCGTCTGAGGTAACGGCACTTCGATGTTCAAAACTTTTGCTTCCTTGAAGGCACTCCTCCAGGAGGGGGTGCCAATTGAAAGCTTGTTCAAAGCGGAAGTGAGAATATGAATCTTTTCTCGGAGGGCCCTTCCACAAGACTGTTAGTGAAGGGTACATTCATACAGTAATGCCATGTTCCCTACAGAGTACCCACTTCAAGGGCTCTGCAGTTCGGAGTGAGTATAGGGCATAGGGAGGATCACATGCGATTGGAATCTGCCCCGATCTGCCGTAGCACTCTTAAAGGCACATCTACATAATTTTCTTTAATAAACCCGCGATTTACAATGAAATCTCATAATAACACATTATTACTGTTGTTGTGAGATTATGACCAGATTTTAACTTTGATTTATTGAACTATTTTAATTTCATTATTATAATTTCTCCCCTTTTTCTGGATGACCAAAAGGGCACCTTTAGATAGGTGAATGAAAGGGGCAGGTGCGTGTGCCCCTGCTGCCCCACATCAGTGAGGTTGAGTAAATGAGAGAATATTCCTTTTGGGTGAACTATCACTTTAAACAATGTTTTCTGTATTAAAACATGTTTATTCAGCAGTAACAATAGTTTAATTATAGTAGTAATACCAGAGGTATTGAACTACAAAATGCATATTTTATTTCAATAATTTCTTGGTCCTGTGTTATTATGCAATGGTTTTACTATAAGTTTAATGGTTCAATATTGTTTTAAACTAAAACCATAGTAGGTATTGTGGTTATGTTTTTTTCTACAAATACCATTGTTCAAATATGGTTACTGTACAAATTTTTATTGTGTAATTTTGTTTTGCGAGGGAATGCAAAATATTTCAGGGGGAAAAGTTCTCCCTCTCTGTCCTCTTAAGGGGCTCCGAATGTTTCAAACAATTCAAATATTGAGTTTCAGTCAAACACTCACATTTATAGAAAATAAAGTTGCAATGAAAGACCATGGTGACTGAGAATTCAGTCCCTAATGTTCTGCCTTATCTCCTTTTGTGTTTCACAGAATAAAAATGTCTAGATTCAGAACATCATGAGGGTGTATGTATTCATTTTATGGATGAACTAACTTTTAAAATCTGTCAAATTGACACAACCGTTAAATTAGCCTGTAATTTGTTATTATACATCCATTTGTGAATGCATCATTGTGAAGGCATTTTTCTGAAATTGGCTGTTAAGTATTAAGATTGATATACTGTAGAAAACTGCAGTTAACTCAAAATAATTTTTGTAAATGTATATTTTGTATAAATACAGTAAAACAATGAGTATATGACAAGCTTTCTTGAGGAGTTGGATATCCTGCTGTCCTCCTTGCCAGAGGATGGTAGTCACTTGTCATATCTTGACTGGACTACTGTAATGCTCTCATTGCAGGCCTTCCTGCATGCAATTAGGACCCTTCAAATGATCCAGAATGCAGCAGCACGTCTGGTCTTTAATCAACCAAAGAGAGCGCATGTTACACCCCTCTTTGTCTCTCTCCACTGGCTGCCGGTTGATGCACGTATTAAATTCAAGGCCCTGATGCTGGCATACAAAACAGTCACTGGGTCTGCTCCAGCATACCTAAAATCATTTATGCAAAGCTATGTTCCCACCAGAAGCCTGCGGTTGGCTAAGGAACATCGCCTTGTCGTACCAACACAAAGAGGCAACAAAACACTTTCCCGGATTCTCAGTTTCATCATACCACGTTGGTGGAATGACATTCCCAAATCCATCCGTGAAGCTGACTCACTCTCTGGCTTCAAAAAACGTCTGAAAACACATCTTTTCCAAGAGCACTTAACCAGTCACTAAAAAAAAAATACAAACAATTCTTGTTGCACTTTAATCTGTTTTGAATGCTATTCTGATGATAGTGAAACTTTGTAATATGGCACTATTCGTACAAATGTCTCCTTAAGATGATTCACTTATGTTCTTCTTCTTTTGTAAGTCGCTTTGGATAAAAGCGTTTGCCAAATGAATAATCTGAATGTGCTGTGTGTAAAGTGTACATACACTGTATAGGCTGATTTATTCACTTTTATGTATTTGGGATTTTATAAACAAAAGTAGAAAATATGTTGATTGTATAATGTTGTTTCACCCAACTGAAATCAACATAATTTCAACATCATATAAGCAAACTAATTAGATTGATTTTACGTTAGTTTTCAATGATGTGAACGATGTAGATTCAAGGTGACTTCAATGAGCAAAAGGATGCGGAATCAACGTTGTTTCGATGCAGCGAGCGATATCGATTCTACGTTGATTCTACGTCAGTTTGCTATCTGGGTTTCCAAGGACATGACAAATAATTTAAAGCATTTAAATGTAAGAACAACATGAAAATCACATTAGCAAGTATAGCTAAAATTAGTCATAATTGTTCCCAAATTTTGCTGTCCGACTGTCTGTCGAACATTTTTTTACGGGAGCAGGAATAGAAGTGGAGAAATGACTTTTCCACCTGGTGAACAGCCCGTTTCCTGACTCGGTACACTTGGCATTGCGTCACTAAGCTGACGCATATGGGATTGTCCTTCTACATGACCTAGTTGAAACCTTTCTACAATATTGCCAGGATAGTTGATGGTGTTTAAGCCCTGCCCTTTTAGGCGCGAAGCTGCCCAGTATAATAGTGGTCCAGTAAGACCTGTAAGTGTTCGTTCTGTGAGGGACACATCCTGGCATCAGATCAGCATGAAAGCTGCATTCGCTGTCTGGGCCATGCCCACTTATAGAGACAGACTGCCCTCACCGTGAGGGCATGAGTCTCAAGATGCTCAGCTTGCGAATCACCCTCGCTCTGAGGGACGATTCAGCCTCCCGTGCCCTCCCACCTGCCTCATCTGTGACTCCCGAGGGATCACACGAGGAGGCACGGCGGGGCCGTGAGTTAGAGCAGGATGAATTTGAGGTGGACCTTGTGCAGGCACATGACCCATGAGCCCTTTAATCTCCAAATATTGCGTTTATGCAGATACAGTATGTGCATGATGAGCTTCGGCCCTCTGCAGGAGTGCACGACCTCGGCACGTTCGCCGGTTCTGATGCTGGGGATGATATTATGTCTCTCGCTGCATCTGGTGAGTAGTCGGTGTCCCCAGCGAGGGCGAGGAGCATTCATGTGCCACTGACAAGGAGATGCTTTGCATTCTTTCAAGGGCAATCGAAGAGCTTGGTCTTGTGTGGTCTCCTCCAGAAGAACCTGAAAAATCTCACCTCAAGCGACCGCGGTCTGCAGATCTGCCCCACTCTTTTCAGAAGTTCATAACGAACTGACAAAATCCTGGCGCGTGCCCTGTTCAGCTCGTTCGCACAGTCCACTCTCCTGGACTATGGGGAAGACAAAGGTTATGCCCAACTACCCCTGTGGAAGAAGCTGTAGCGCCACATCTCTGCATGATGTAGCAGGGCTGTGTCGACTGACATCTGCACTGGCTGGAAAAGCATACCCAGCGGCGGGCCAAACTGGGCCAACCGCATGTGATAACGGTGCTCCACGTTTTCCAAGCTAAGCTCCTCAAACAAATGGCCGACCAAGGCTATGATCCAGAGACTTTCAAAGAGCTCCACACCGCTACGGACTTAGCACTGCGAGCCACAAAGGTCACTTCACAGGCCACTGGCTAGTCAATGAGCAACCAGGTGGTCTGGGATCTGGCTGACCCTCAAGGAAATATGTGACGTGGGAAAAAGACACTTTATTTGATGCTCCGGTGTCTGCAGTCGGCCTTTTTGGCGGTTCTGTGTTCATGTTTTGAATTACCTCAGCGACTGGTTATTACTAGCCAATCAGAGGCACGACTGAGCTTCTACTTGTTTTATTATTCTTAAAAGTAATGCTTTATCCTTTTTTGAGATACATTTTTAGTAGGCCTACATTGTCACTTATAAGGTGGCCTGAATAATTGGCTGACACGGCATTAAAAATATTATAAGATTCAAACAGTTAGTGGATTTTCACATCAACAAGAAACATAGTGAGTATTAAGATAAAATACAGACTACATTGAAGTCATCAAAAAAATTTTTGAGGGTCTCTGTACTGTTCCTAGTGCTTATGTTATTGTGCTGGCAAAGCCTACAGATTTTGTTTATGGATTTTCCAAAATCCCTCAAACCAAAACCAAAATGATCAACTGTAACTCCTCCTAGAGCTTTAAAGCTACACCCCCTAAATTTGGCACAGACCTTCAGACTGTTCAGACTTGTGTTGCTAAATGTTTTCTAACTGATGGGAATTACAGTTTTTGTACAGAGAATGATCAAAAATATGAAAAATCCTATAGACTTACATTAACAGAATGTTCAAATGGACCAAGACTGTTCAAACTACAGCTGTATAAAAATTTTAAACTTTCTTTAGGTTCACTTGACTATCTATCTATCTATCTATCTATCTATCTATCTATCTATCTATCTATCTATCTATCTATCTATCTATCTATCTATCTATCTATCTATCTATCTATCTGTAAGGTGACGGCGAGTCTGGGCTACCCCTCAGGAGAACAAAAGGCTCTCATGAGAATCAACATTTGAACTGTCTCTTGCATATGTAACAGCAACATCCGAGACACAGCCAGCAGGGGCTCGCACCTCACTTCTACCGTCTGATTATCTTCCTCTACTCCCCCCCCTCTCCTCCTCACTTAGAACTCACTAAAAACCTATACAATGTCAAGTGTGTACAAAAAAGTAACTATAACATGTTTGGTATCATTTAAAGTGTCTCAGTGCGCCTGGTAAACTGGTCTCATCCTCCCTGCCATAATGAAAAGCTAAAAGAAGTTATAGAATATGAGAGATGTAGTGTGCCTCTTAAAGGTGTGCCCTCCCCCAGATCCTCTATATGTAAATGTACAGGAACCTACTCAATGGGGAGCCAAATCTAATTAGAAGGACAGACACCACCATTTGGTTAGCCTATTGAATTATCTGGGTTTATAAGGAGAAGGGGCAAAAGGTTCTAGGAGTCTGTAGGTAGACTTCCCACATGATCGCTGTGTGTAGTTTTTCGTTGCCAGGTAATATTTCTACAAATTCCTCAATTTCCGAATTGTTGTGATTATATTGATTGTTTGATGATTTTGCCTTATGAATTGGATTTTGAATTCTTGTTCTATTACCTGGTCAATAAATTGTAAACATTTGATTTTATTCTGACTGACTCTGAAATTGTTTTCCCAAACAGATTGAGCGATTCGTATGTTACCGCAAGTCTGCGTCAGATTAGTGACGACTAATATTTGGCATCAGTTCAAGTGTACTTGGTTTGCAAAGACAGAAAGTGTGTTTCCATTTAGAACAGCTAAATGCTGCTTGACTAATCTAAATTCGGGTGTGTCTTACCTCTGTTTGGACTTGAGGTTTCTTCAGATAAGTGTACGTGGGAAACCACGCATGGCCAATCCAAAGCTATTATAAGAGAAGTTATGTTGGTCAACTTACATCTGTAATAGTGGTCGTGACCTCTACTGAAGAAAATGTTAAGTTAAATTCAAGTGTATGCAATTCCATGGGGGCTATACTGAAGTATCTTTGATTGTGTATACGTGAACGTGACCGATCTCAGGTATATAGCAATTACCTCTGTTTGATGATCCCATACTGGCCGCTTGTGATCGTGAGACCCGCAGTGTAGAGAAAACATGCGAGGACCTCAAAGCGACATAGTTTCCTAATCTGAACGGGTAAAATATAATTAAAGGAGTTAAAAGAATAATCAAACATTCGCTCACTTTTAATGATGCTCAGATATCATTAAAACCTTTTTCATTTATGGAGTCAGATGAAATAACGAGGTAATAAATAAGAGAAATTGTATTTTATTGAATCTTGTTGTGTTGCGTAAAAGAAAGACAGTAACGCGCAGAGACCTTCACCCGTATTATTGGAGACCGCCATTGGACCGATAAACGGGCGTACAAAGTGGTGACCCTGACTCCGTGATCTCGCAACCAGACGAGAAACGTCTTTCCAGCGCAACATTCAACTTGATCCCTGCCCGGGACATGAGGTTTGATCTTCTCATCTATCTCCAGCTGCTGTGGTAAGTCCATCTTTTTTGCCTTTTAGAAGTGTTGAGGGAAAGATTGTCTGCACCTCACATACAGACACATTTTTAGTGCGGGTCGGAATACCCTCTGTTTAGACCGGAACCGAAAAGTCCGGTGGGCATAAGAATTAGACGGGAAACATGTCTCTCCAGGGACAGCACAGCAGCCGTGTAGATGAGGAAATAATGGAGATTCTAGGTGTGCAATTAAAAAACCTCCTTGTCCGGTTAAGCTACAAGGGACTGAAATTAAATTGGAGCAACAACGAACTAATATCCTGGTATTCTGCTGAGGGTGCAAAATTGAAATCACAAACAAAATACAAGAAAATTCCCGCTGCAATTGTTTATTTGCTTCGTCGTAATGACCTCGAGACCATAACCGAGAAAGAACGAACAATAGCAAACATCAAAGAAATTGAAAGATTGCGATCTGACGAATTACAAAAGTTAAGAACACAAGCTGAAGCGTTCACATACGAGCAACAGGGGTGGGCTAGACAACGCGAAGAAATGGCAACAAAAATTGATCAACTTCAAAGAAAACTTCAAACCGGCAGTGAATACATATCTGCTCTTGAAGATTGTTGTAATAAATCCGGGTTTCCAGTAGCTGCAGTTAAACGAGCAGCACTGGATGAAACCTTTCAGCTAGAGACTCAAAATGATGATGACGATGCCGCGTTTGGACACAGACCACAGAGAGAAACTCGTAAACGAGCTCTTGTGAACCTGTGGCCTGAAGAACCAAACCTGCGAAGCCCAGTAAAGACTCTAACAAAATCGAATGACTTGCCAAAGAAATCAGTTAAAGTCGCTGTGCTTAAAACCATGATGAAAGCGGATGATGAAATCACATCAATCAGCCGCCCGTTAACATGCAAAGAATGCTCTAGCCATATAGAGGTCGTTGGAATTATGCCGAGAAAAGGGCCGTTTCAACCCTACTGGGAAGCATTAATGTTACAAGCCACGGTGTACAAATTAGAAATTCGAGATGTTTGGCAAATAGCTCTCCTCACTATCCCTGAGGAGCTCAGACCGAAACTAACCACAGAGATGAAATCTGGCAACATAATGAACCGACACAATAACGAAACTGACGAGAGTATCTACGAACGTCTAAAACAGGCATTATTAGACATGAGAGGACCGACACATGCAGATTGGAGCAAAATATTAGAAATCAAACAAGTGAGTAATGAGTCATTTGAAACGTACGCTGAACGGTTATGGGTAACATACAGAGAACACTCAGGCCTAGAAAATGCAAACCGCGACCATGACGCATTACTACAACTTGTTAAGAACAATGCTGGCATCCCAGTTCAAAATGCTTTATCCAATGGTGTCGACCCGGTTGAAAACACGTTCAGAGCAATAGTAGACTGGGGTGCAAGAATAGAAAAAAGGTGGAGATCAAAACCCTGTAGTGTTGCGTCCGCAAAATGGTTAACAGAACGGAACGGCCCAGACAAATTTAACCAAAGATCTCAAAGCAAAATGCAATGCCATTATTGCAAAAAATCTAACCATCTCATGAGAGATTGCCAAAAAAGAGATTTAAGAAAACAATCAAAGCATTGTCAAAAAACGCCCTATAGCAACCTGTTGAAACTATTAACGAATTTCATCACTGAGTTTAAAAAACAAAACAACCAAAATGGCTCGCCCACAACACGAACGGAATTACGGGAGAATACCATCCGCAATAGAGATGCATGGCCTCCATCGCCGTAGGGAGCATAATTAAGAGTGGAAACCGAATCAGAATAAGGGCTATTTTAGGAGGCTGGTTAGCTGTACTTATTGATTCTGGTCCATCTTGCTCCTCCACATACATTCCATTACCCTTAACCAACGAAACTATTACCAAAATCGAACGGTAAATGGCAGCAGGAGATTAAAACACTCCGTCGTCAAAGTGCGCGCGCACATTAACAAAAATCCAGATGAGAACAAGAAAAACAACAACAACGCAGATAAATTAGCTAAATTAGCAGCACAAAAGGGAGATGAACGGCAGCCTGACGGGCTGGTTGTTCCTGATGTGAGTGTGGTTCAGACTATTCCTATTGACTTAAAACAGTACCAACAAGAACTGTGGAGTTCTGATGGAGAGCTGACACTGCACCTGCAGCAGCAGGACCAACCAGTCAAGGTCGCTGAAGGCATGATTTTAAGAGACGATAAACACATCGTTCCAGAAGCCCTCCAGAAACCAGTGATAAAGTTGTACCACGATTATGCACATGTATCAGCTCCCAAAACACAACCGCTGATACAAAAGAACTTCTGGTGGCCACAAATGGCATCAGACATTCAAAGATGGTGCGACACATGCATCGTATGTGCCACCATTAACCAAGGTAAGCCTGGCCGTACAAAACTGTGTAGACCAGAGCCACCCAAAGGACCTTTGGAGTCACTCAAATTGGATTTTATAGGCCCACTACCCAGTGCCAGAGGGGGGTATCTTTATTGCCTGGTGATAATTGACATTTTCCAAATGGTTCAAAGCGATTCCTACTCGCAATGGCAATGCAAACTCAGTGGCACGTGTGGTAGCGACCCAAAACCTCCCACTTTGGGGAGCACCAATCCAAATTGAATCTGACCAGGGTACACACTTCACTGGTCAGGTGATGAGACACATATGCCAGATGCTGAATATCAAACTAAAATTTCATAACCCTGACAGACCACTGAGATCATAGATGATAGAACGTGTGAATAGCACCCTTAAAAAATGCTAAGCAGAAAACACATCACCAGAAATGTGAACTGATTCTTTGACCACAGAGTTGTGTTGGGAGCAATAAAACAAAGCTCAGAAAGTTCCCCAGCAGAACTGGGGCCTATATTGCTCACAACAGCAGACTGTGCAGACTCAACTGCGAGAGCAGCTTAAGGTGCTTCACACTTCAAACTGCACTAAAATATCAGCAGTAATTTGGATCTCACCAAAGAAGCTCAGTCAAATTTGATCTCTGAAATAAAATTTGCATTAGACACTGTAATGGTACATGTTTTTTAAACAAAATGCTTCTTCCCCCTGATGACACAAACCATACAGTAAGAGACTAAAAGCTGTCTGTAACAGTTTGGCTTTGACCATCAGAGGAAAATAAAGTGCCACATGTCTATATGCAAATTAATTAAAGGTTCAACATTAACTGTTCTCTCTCTCTGTGGTTGTTCCCATTTCAGGTTGCAATCACATGAGGGACAGAGGCCAAAAGGCTTCTGATCCCCCTGCTTCAAGCCAGGACATCAATTTGACCATGATGGAGATGGGTGGGAAAGCAAATCTAACAGGCCATTCACACTTCACAGCTCTACAAAAACAAAAAATAGCTATATGGCCTCCCGGTTTAGCACCGGAACCAAAATTGTGCAACACCAATTGCTCTAGATCAGGTTCCACCCATCTCCTAAACATACAGAGCACACACTTTTATTACTACTCATCATGGAACAAAATAATGGCCAAGATTCTGAAAATACTAATCCACTGAAGATCTGGCCCACCTCTCGCATACACATAGCCTCGCACACATAGGACATTAAAATCCTGTTTCCATAAAACAGTCACTATTTACAACTTCCCCTTTAAATACTGTAATATACATGGGACATATGCATGGCTACAGTCACACATCGATGATTTAATTACTAATTGCAAGCAAACTTGCCACCCAAATTTCAACATTTCCACCTGCATAAATCAAACCAATTGATTGTTGTTGGAATGGTTGCAGACCAGAGGGCCCCTGGTTTTCAACACATCGCTAATAACAATATAAAAATAGAAGTTGACGATGTGAAATGCAGACACTTCTATCGATCCACTACACATTTTTAAAATAGGCATATATCATCGGTTGTGACTTAGCCACCAAATCACACACATTAGATAATTTTGAATTAGCTCTGCTATTATTATACATGTCTGCAACTGTGATTCTACAATCATAAAATTATTATTATAACTATATGTTTAATGATGCATGCCACTGGTGAAGATACTAGTTATACTGAATTTGTGGTATGTTTCCTTTAATCTATTATCCACTGTAATAATGAATATTGATGATATATGTTCAAATTGCCTTGAACTCTGTGCCACCTTTGCTTTAATTAATTCAGATTAAATATATCTAAATTCCACTACCACAAATCACAATGGTAGTAAATAAAAATCAGATTAATTAGACCCCTTTGCATTTTCAAAGACACACTTGAGACCTGGATTACCACTCGCACTTGTGACATTGATTCATTGTTTGTCTTTTCATCATGTATTTATGTATTACTCAACCCTTTTCTCATGTCAGTACAACATTAAGTTCTTCAGAGTTTCATCTCTACATGGTCATCTAAGAAGCTGTTCAGGTGTATATGCATTCCCAGTGAGAACTCCTTCACCTAATTGAGATCTGCCCAGAAGACCACCACTGGAGGTGGCAGAGAATTCTTCAAAGAGTCAGATCGTCATTAAAGGGAAGGTGCAACCAGAAGCAGATGTTTCTCCATGATGGAATGACATGTCCACTGAACAAGCCACAAAAGCCTTGATGGACTCTATGAACGGAACACATGTGCTAACCTAAACCAGACACAGTGTTCCGACTTCTTCAGATGCCTCCTCAGGTCTTTCCGGACATCAACTGACATTGCGCTAACTCTCAGCCTCTTACAGCTGCCCACCTTACAAAGACTGATGTGACACCGAAGGAAACCCTGTGAGTGGCCCACGGTGCCAAAGCGGGGAAAACTGTAAGGTGACGGCGAGTCTGGGCTACCCCTCAGGAGAACAAAAGGCTCTCATGAGAATCAACATTTGAACTGTCTCTTGCATATGTAACAGCAACATCCGAGACACAGCCAGCAGGGGCTCGCACCTCACTTCTACCGTCTGATTATCTTCCTCTACTCCCCCCCCTCTCCTCCTCACTTAGAACTCACTAAAAACCTATACAATGTCAAGTGTGTACAAAAAAGTAACTATAACATGTTTGGTATCATTTAAAGTGTCTCAGTGCGCCTGGTAAACTGGTCTCATCCTCCCTGCCATAATGAAAAGCTAAAAGAAGTTATAGAATATGAGAGATGTAGTGTGCCTCTTAAAGGTGTGCCCTCCCCCAGATCCTCTATATGTAAATGTACAGGAACCTACTCAATGGGGAGCCAAATCTAATTAGAAGGACAGACACCACCATTTGGTTAGCCTATTGAATTATCTGGGTTTATAAGGAGAAGGGGCAAAAGGTTCTAGGAGTCTGTAGGTAGACTTCCCACATGATCGCTGTGTGTAGTTTTTCGTTGCCAGGTAATATTTCTACAAATTCCTCAATTTCCGAATTGTTGTGATTATATTGATTGTTTGATGATTTTGCCTTATGAATTGGATTTTGAATTCTTGTTCTATTACCTGGTCAATAAATTGTAAACATTTGATTTTATTCTGACTGACTCTGAAATTGTTTTCCCAAACAGATTGAGCGATTCGTATGTTACCGCAAGTCTGCGTCAGATTAGTGACGACTAATATTTGGCATCAGTTCAAGTGTACTTGGTTTGCAAAGACAGAAAGTGTGTTTCCATTTAGAACAGCTAAATGCTGCTTGACTAATCTAAATTCGGGTGTGTCTTACCTCTGTTTGGACTTGAGGTTTCTTCAGATAAGTGTACGTGGGAAACCACGCATGGCCAATCCAAAGCTATTATAAGAGAAGTTATGTTGGTCAACTTACATCTGTAATAGTGGTCGTGACCTCTACTGAAGAAAATGTTAAGTTAAATTCAAGTGTATGCAATTCCATGGGGGCTATACTGAAGTATCTTTGATTGTGTATACGTGAACGTGACCGATCTCAGGTATATAGCAATTACCTCTGTTTGATGATCCCATACTGGCCGCTTGTGATCGTGAGACCCGCAGTGTAGAGAAAACATGCGAGGACCTCAAAGCGACATAGTTTCCTAATCTGAACGGGTAAAATATAATTAAAGGAGTTAAAAGAATAATCAAACATTCGCTCACTTTTAATGATGCTCAGATATCATTAAAACCTTTTTCATTTATGGAGTCAGATGAAATAACGAGGTAATAAATAAGAGAAATTGTATTTTATTGAATCTTGTTGTGTTGCGTAAAAGAAAGACAGTAACGCGCAGAGACCTTCACCCGTATTATTGGAGACCGCCATTGGACCGATAAACGGGCTTACATATCTATCTATCTATCTATCTTTTCATCCATCCATCCATCTATCAATCACTCTTTATTATCTATCTATCTATCTATCTATCTATCTATCTATCTATCTATCTATCTATCTATCTATCTATCTATCTACAGCATCTATCTATATCTGTCTGTCTGTCTGTAGTATCTATCTATCTATCTGTCTGTCTGTCTGTCCATCCATCCATCCATCCATCCATCCATCCATCCATCTATCTTTATTATCTATCTGTCCGTCCGTCCGTCTAATCTGTCTATCTTTTCATCCATCCATCCATCTATCAATCACTCTTTATTATTTATTTATCTATCTATCTATCTATCTATCTATCTAGCTATCTATCTCTCTCTCTCTCTCTCTGTCTGTAGTATCTATCTATCTATCTATATCTGTCTGTCTGTCTGTAGTATCTATCTATCTATCTCTGTCTGTCTGTCTGTAGTATCTATCTATCTATCTATCTATCTGTCTGTCTATCTATCCATCCATCCATCCATCCATCTATCTTTATTATCTATCTGTCCGTCCGTCCGTCTAATCTGTCTATCTTTTCATCCATCCATCCATCTATCAATCACTCTTTATTATTTATTTATCTATCTATCTATCTATCTATCTATCTATCTATCTATCTATCTATCTATCTATCTCTCTCTCTCTGTCTGTCTGTCTACAGTATCTATCTATCTATCTATCTATCTATCTATCTATCCATCCATCCATCCATCCATCTATCTTTATTATCTATCTGTCTGTCTGTCTGTTGCTCTTTATTTTCTTATGGAAGCAAAATAGATTTTCAGAATACATTTGTAAGGAAGTAAGAGTTGTGTTAATATATTTACAGTTTTTTTTTTTTTTTTTTTTTTTTTTTTTTACAGTTTTTCTCAGTCGCTTTGGTGCATTTCTCACATCACTATTTATATTTGCACAACAGTTAATGCAGTTCTCAAAACTATTAGTACAAACTGCAAAACCTAGTTGATAACCTGCAAAAGCGTGGCACTTGCTCAAAATGGATAGTTCATTCCTCAAAAGCAAGTATTCATGTCAATGAAAGTGTCAGTGTCATCAAGATGAAAAGTCCTGACACCATTGTTTATGAACAAGATAGTCAAATGGCTTTGTCATGTTTTCATTATGACAGTTTACTCTGTAAATGTTTTCCAGTGCAAAAATGTCTGATCTTGGTGACACTACCTGAAAATGCTCGAGACAGCACTATATACTATTTGCACAGCCATTTGAAAAATACAGTAAAGTTACACATAACTGTATTTAGTGAGGTAACTGAGTACAAGACACTGAATATGTATGTTTCACATTTTTACTGTAATGCATATGCTCTTTGCAATTCTAATTTGTTCACAGCATTGTGAGAAAGAAAAAATACACCCTTATTTACAACAAACATAAACTCCCTTTGGGTAGAGTTGTGCACAACTGTAAACAATATTGCAGTACATATTGGAACTGAACATACAACATACATAGTACTGTAAATCATTTATGCACATCCAGACGTTCCTCTCTGTCTGGCCACATAATTTCATCTACATCACAGCGAATATCATCTCTTGCAATGCAGCGAGGAAAGTATCTCCTCGAGTGGCGAATCCACCCTCTGCAGGACTCTGCTGTGATGTCATCACATGCTGCATCCATGGTCGCTAGCAGGGCCATTTGGGTATGTGGATGCCGGTCATATACCTTCCACCTCCAGGAAGAGAAAAACTCCTCTATTGGATTTAGGAATGGTGAGTAGGGAGATATTCCACCAGCATCCTATCATGTGCTGCAAACCACTGTCTGATGACATCTGAGTGGTGAAAACGCACATTATCCCAAACAACAACATGCTTGTTCAGATGGTCTCCAGTTAGACCCCTCACATTCTTCAGGGATTATGTCCCTGTAAAGAGTGTCTAAAAAAGTCAGCAGATGTTGTGTGTTGTATGGACCAAGATGGCGGATATGGGTGAGGACGCCGTTTTCTGAGATGGCTGCACACATAGTAATATTCCCTCCTCGTTGGCCTGGGACATCAATGGTTGCTCTCTGTCCAATGCGATTCCTTCCACGTCTTCTACCTTTTGCCAGATTGAAACCTGCCTCATCAAGGTATATGAATGTGTGCAGCGGTTCCCTGGCCTCCAGCTCCAGTACATGCTTTATTACAGAAGAGGGAGTGAGAAAAACTATAACAACTATATATATGTCATGTAAGTGTAGTGCATGACACTACACAAAGTAAACCGTTTACAGCACTGAACATTAGAATATGCATAGAACACATACATGTTTTACCTGTACATACTGGTGACGGATCTCCTTCAATCTGTCAATTGTGGCGACTGAAACAGATTCAATATTCCCAAAGATGTTGTCATCCTCTATAACAGCACTTTGTATCTCTCTCAACCTTATGGCATTGTTTGCAATCGCCATTGCACAGTAAAAAGGGGCCCTCTTCCACCTCTGCGAGGTTGTCTTGCAATCCTGTGTGGTGCAGAGTAAAATTACATTATATATGGCAAATCTTTACTGTAACACTACTGTACACTACAATATACTAAATGTGTGATGCAGTAAAGCTGTACGTCTAAATGTAAAATGTACAGTGACAAGTTCTTGTCCCACTGCAAGCTTCATGTATGACACAATGACAGTAGTGCAGGGTAGATTGTTTAGTGCTAAATTACTGTCCATTTATACACACCTGTTCTCCCGACGAAATGTTTGAATAATTGAATTTACAGTGGTTCTCCCAACATTTGGCTGCACCCTTCGACCAGCCTCAGCCATTGTGAGGCCGTGATTGACAACATGATCCACAATTGTAGCCCTGATTTCATCAGGGATCCGCCTATGTACTTGGCCTCTTCTTCCTCTTCCCCTGTTTTGTCCCCTTCCCCTTCCTCCCCGCACCCTCACCCCTCTTCCACGAGGCTGACCTTCCATTTCTGTGTCACAGTATTGTAGAAATGGTACACACTATGTCCTGCTTGGTTCATATATGCTTGTAAAGTGGGGGTTTATGGGATTCAGCTCTGACAGTGATTGTAGAGAAGTGGCTTATCATTGGTTGCAACTAATGCTTCACACACCCCTTCTCATGAGTGAAAGCTGAGATTCACCTGAGAGAAATGGTTTAATTTAGGAGACATTTTCAGGAAAAAAAAAATGTGTAAAATTAGCTTGACAGATTTTGACAACTAGTTCAACATTTTTGTATGTAATGACTCAAGCAATAAAATGAGAACTATTAGTTTTATATGGAATGACTATTCAGCATTCAAAAGTATAGTTAATTTTGACTGACATGACATAAGCAAATGATAATGTTATAAAACAGCAGAGAGTTGTATGAAAGCAATTGATGCATGTCCAAAAGCATTTCCAATTTGTTGGAATGAATGCGAAACTGCTACTATGATGTGCACAAATGACTAAATGTTGTGGAGGTTGAACTAACTGTTGTGCAAATGTAAATAGTGATGTGAGAAATGCACCAAAGCGACTGAGAAAAACTGTAAATGACCTTTATTCCACTTGAGCCCCTGCCCCTCAAAATGTCTGTGCAGGTCCCTGCTCATATAATTATTATTTTCCACTTCGAAGCTTATGAGATTCATATTATCTAAATAATAATATCACTACTTAAAAAAACAACAACTTCAGAATCTATATTTTTATGTGAGGATCGATATTCTTGATACCACATCAGCATCGATCCACCCATCCCTAATATCTGGGCTGTTCAGTGGGGGAGTTTCGAAGTTAAAGTGCTATAATAATACTAGAATAAGCGGGTAACAGTGGTTTTTGTGATTTTGATCAGGTAAAATGGATTTAAAGAACACTGTTTTAATCTTCACTGAGTATTTTCAATATTAAATGGCTGTTAAACTTCCTCAGTGTCGTTATCCAGGTTGCGCAGACCAAATAGTCACCTGTTTCCTGTTACTTTTCTCAGCGCTGATGAGGATGAACCAATCCCAGTCATTTGTAATTACTAAATAAACCATTACATCTGGTTGCACATGTCGATTTATATAACAGGAAATAATCTTAAAAAGCAAAACATAAAAAAAAAATATGTTACTAATCAATTATGATACTACAAATGTCTCATAAAACAAATGACATTAAGAGATTTGAATACGGCTCAATGCAGGATTCGTGATTCTGAGCCATGAAGCGCCCCTAGTGGAGTAAAACCTAAATTGGACCGCCCAACGGTCAGCCGATGTAGAAAGGAAGTCCCGCCTTACAGGCAATATAGCCAATCATCTTTTAGATCCAGACATCTCCTGTCAGTCAACTCTTGACTGCGCATGCGTATTAGCTATACAAGCCTGGATAATTTCGTTTTTTAGCGTAATATGGGGTAAATATTCACAATGTATGACACCAGTAGTATCAGATTTGATTGTTTATTTGAAATACGTGCTTTTATTATTATCTTAACCAACCGGTTTTGAGATTTTTGTCTTTCTCCCTTCAAGTAGAGAGGAGGTGCATTGGCACGACTGGAAATACCCTCACTAGAACATTCCAAAGATAGCCTGACTCGCTAGAGTGCCTTTGTTTATGTCTCAATAGAAACAGAATGGAGTGGACGGGCTTATTTCATAACGGCTTCTTTGCCTGACGTCCGTGTTGCCGTGAAGATGGCGGAAGTTCGTTACTGATCAGAAGCGCTCCGTGATTCTCTAATAAACTATTTCAGGACTAATCGCTTCGGTTTCACGTTTCACATCGGACCCACCGACACATTCGGGTAAGAGATGAATAGTCGACCGAGAAATGTAGCTGTGATATAGATTACTGTCTGTATAGGAGTGTATCCTATATGTGTTGTTCCTCATATAGTGTCACTCAAACATGTTGACAGGTTGATCAACCACTTTAACTGTTCAAATCGCATGTAATCAACTCATATTTGATCATGAGAGACATTGGTAACCAGTACTATCCGTTTAAAGGTGTATCTCCTGGTATATTACCAGTGTTGGGTGTAATGCAATACTAAGTAATTTATTACTGTATTTAAACTACTTTTTATTGAAAATAAAAGTAAAGTAAGGGATTACTTTTAACTTACAGTCATATAATTACAGTTACTTCTGATGTAATTGCGTTAAATACTGTATAGACTATAGAACAATTATATAAATAACTATAGTTCATTTAAAATCGAAATTTAACGTTTAATGTTTAAATATGTTTTTTTTTTATTCTTATGTAACGCTGCCCCTTTAAATTCTTTGGCCAGTTCATGAATAATTAATTAGATTTTACATGATTTATTTGAAAGAATTAAAAGAACACTTTCATGCCTGTCCTTGTATTTTTCATCTTGTCCAGGTTGATGAGGGTTTTCAAAGGTAATTAGTTATAAGTAATGTAATAAGTACAGTAATCTAATTACACTAGAAGATGTAATTATTAATGAATTACCTTTTTAGGGTAATTTATGTAACACTGTGTATTGCTGATCAGATGTACAGCCCCGTTGATTAATAACAGACGGTTCAGCTCATGTTTTGGTTTCAGGTGCGATTATCATTTGAATATTTCCCAGCTGAACAGGTCTGTCCTGAACAAAGCTCTTCTATAAACCCTTACAAACATTTAACATGGTAGTCACAGTATTTCCAAAATATCTTCCTACATTAACTGTTATGACTGTGAAATTGTAGGACATTTATGTTTTCAACATTGTGGGACGCTTTCAGAATCTTTTTTTGTCATTTTGTTTATTGTTTTAATGACAGTGTTGGTTAATACCCTCATGGAAATTGACCATATGGGTGATACTACAGTATTACTGTAGTTAAACCATGTTTAAAGGAATAATCCGGATTCAAAGCTCAATCAACAGCATTTGTAGAATAATACTGATTAGCACAAAGACTAATTATGAAATGAAAGAATGTAGCATATCGGTAAACGTATAGTCACACCGTATAGTCACAAGACGTAAACGATATACACTTTAACATGATTTTAATGTTGATAAAATCGCTTGCTAACCTTTTCTGTATGAAGTTATGTTGGATTTTACAACTTGATTGCCACGATGATGTACCGCCATAAATCCTAAAACCATAACACGACCATAAAAACGATTTAAACAACTTTACAGCTCAAATAATACACAAGTTTTAACAGAACAATTAATGAAAGTGCTTTGATGAACTTCACATTTCTACCTTTTAAACCCTTTAAAAAATGGCCCCATTCACTTCCATTGTAAGTGCATCAGTGTAACCTCCATTTTTAACATTCAACATTATGCCACAAATTCTGTCGATTGAGCCAAACTTATATTGACCCCAGAATATTTCTTAAATTCGATCAAAACCATAGTTTCTGCCAAAAGAGACTAGTACTATAGTTAAAAATTAAAAAATGGTAAGTGTACCAAAATATCAGTTTTTCTGTAGTAACTGTCTAATCTTTGTAAGGGTGTCTTTGCCCAGGGGAGATATAAAGGTACCCTAACGATTATTTTACCATGGTATTCATCATTTCAGTCTAAAATACAATATAGTTTGGACAGTTGTTGTTACTTGGCGTTAGCCATCACTGTCATCAAAAACGTAAAATTGAAGAAAGTTTCCATGTACATTAAAGGATCATGGTATTTACATGTAACATGGTAATATCATGGTATTCTTTCAATACTTTAAGGTAGCCTATATCAAGATCATGGTATTATCATTATTACCATCTGATGCCATCCGTACTGCACCATGGGTATTGCCACAGTATAACTTTTAAGGGTCTGACAGCTTTTTTACATTCAATGCTTTTTTTATAGGGATGCACCGATATGATAATCTTTGGCCGATACTGATTTTTTCCAACGTATCTTTTTTTTGTCATTGGGTTTACTTTTGAATTAGGCTTTAAAAATATTGTACAAAGCTACTAAAGTTTATTTACTGTTCTAACAATAAAAAAAAAAAATCAATTGAACATGTAATGGATCTGTTGAACACACGACAGGCCACATAAAAGATGTAAAAAAAAAAAAACTAAATATGATCATATTGAAAAAGATTATTTTGTACTTCTGTTGAGAAATTCTACGGAAATGTCAACCCGATCATGGTTGGGGGGGAAAAAAGTAAAATAATTTAACCAAAGGAACAAAACCCCTTTTTAAATTCTGAATTATAGTGGGATAAAGGTGCGGTCACATATACCTTCCCATGACGAAATCCAGTCATGTCAATGGGAATCTACGCAATTGTGAATTTTGCACGATGGACGTCCAATTGCGAAGAATTTCCCCTTGTTGATTTCGAGTGGACTTCAAGTTTGGTGAACTTTGGTGAAAACCACCGCGTTGACCAATGGGAAGTTGTTTGGTTTGGCAGTGACCTCTGCGTGGACGGTGCTTCGTACACAACTACATTGAATATTTACAATAGACAAGGTTATCATTTTAGCGCAAGTTTTTTAACATCACTCTCACAGAGTATTAAGTGCAGCGTTAAAATGAGGCTGCATGACAGTTATATTTTTGCTGGTTTCACGTGTGTTCAACGCCTACCCACGCTGGTTACTTACTGGTAACCATTTTATAATTTTGTATTTGACATGGAGGAAAAGAAAATAAACAAATACTTCAGTAGACAAGAGGTTCTTGTTGAGGAAATTGCTAATTGCACCTTGAAAAGCTTGATTATTATATCATGTCGGAAAGCTCTCTCGGGTGTGACCAACTCCGATAGGAATGTGGATGGGGGGTGAAAAATAAAAAAACTTTCTTAAGACGATTCTTCCTGAATGCAAAATATTCGTAACTTTTGTCTTAAGTTAGAAATTAAGAAGAAAATGGTAGTTAGGAAGTATTTTCTTCTTAAGAACGTTTATTGAATCCAGCCCCAGACCGCTAGAGGGCGCTGCTTGCTCACACAGCACTGAGTGCAGACTGCATTTTAAAACGCAGCATTTAAGGATTTAGTAATGGCGCCATCTTAATTCAATCAATCATGCTGCATTAATGGATATCATACCGAAGTCTCAAGTCAAAGACTGTGGCTATTATTATTTCTGGATTGTGCATTTTAATGCATTTTTTACAACGTGTGTAACTAATTAATTATAATAAAACGATATAATATAATAACGATATGCTAATGGTTTTAATTTGAACTATAATTGGCCAATAAATATTGGCAGCCAATACATTGGGCATCCCTACTCATTTATTATGATTTATAGTAGTAACAA
This sequence comes from Moxostoma hubbsi, assembly GCA_032164185.1. Lineage (NCBI taxonomy): Eukaryota > Metazoa > Chordata > Actinopteri > Cypriniformes > Catostomidae > Moxostoma > Moxostoma hubbsi. The sequence goes on along the minus strand of JAVLUX010000020.1, from coordinate 37,259,996 downwards.
TAACTGTGGTATCAGAGGAAAATATAACCATGGTCAATTTTTGTACGGGTAAATCAAGTTTTATGAAGACAAATTCCAGTGCTGTCGCTGTACCCATGTGTAAGACAGATCCTGGTGTCTTGGCCGCAGTTTTACATATAAAATTGATTTCTAAAAACTTGATGGGGCAAGTAAAAATGTCATCTGCCGTCTTTCGTAACCCCAGAATGAGAAGCTCGTTACTGTGATTAAAACAATGTTTCACCATCTGTGATGTCTCTGTCTGTCGGTCTGTCTTTGCTCTGTGTTTGGCCTGTAGCTGTTATTGTGGCTCGACACACGATCAGTGATGAATTATTAACTCAAGAGTTGAGCTCCAGTGAAAGTTTTGTCAGATCTCTTGCAGATAACTCTTTCTGTCTTTCTGTCTCTCGTGTAAGGCGACTGTGAGTGTCTCGGGTTTATCGTGCGTGAGTCTTGATGAAGCTTTGTGATGTAACTCGAGGAGACATTATCGAGTCCAACGAGTGATCTGGGTTCTCAGTGGAGGAGAAAGTTTACAGTTCATTGTAGATGTTTAAGCTCGAATGAAGATTGTACTTTTTTTTTTTTTATTATTATTATATTTTTCATACAGTGTTATTACTGAATGTGGATTGTGTAGAGTTTGGATTGATTTACGGAGAGGGTTTCTTGTACCATATTTGTTTTTTTGGCATTGCCATTGTTTTGATACAATGAACAATTGTTTTACTACAGCAACACTGTAGTATCCATATAGTAACTAGGGCTGTTGGAGAAACTAAATTCACATTTTTACCTTAAATATTTTCAAAATTTAAATTTGTAGTAGGTGCATTAATCTGAGAAATGCTTATAAGAGAGCAAAACCAATGCCCAAAGACCTCCACCAACTCTAAGGGGCTGTTCACACTGAACGCTTTTGCAACCATCCATATGTTTTTCTTCGTAAATGCGTGCTAGACGAATGCCTTCGTTTCCATTGATTGTTTAATCGGCGCTGTTTTTTTAGGGTGCGTTCACACTTGTAGTTCGGTCCTCTTGGTTCTCTTGGTCCGGACCAAAAAAGAAAATTATACATTTAGTCCTGGTTTGCTTGGCGTTCGGTAACACCGAACCTAAAAATAGGAATATTCTTGTTTTTGGTCCGTTTAGGGTGTGTTCACACTTGGCAGGTTCGGTTCGATTAAAAGGAACTCTGGTGCGATTGCTCTGTTAGTGCGGTTCATTTGAACAAGTGTGAACGCGGTCACCCGAACCTTGATGCGCACCAAACAAGCGGATCGAAACCGCCTGAAAAGTGGGTCTCGGCCCGCTTCCAAACCAACTCTGGTGCGGTTTGATTGATATATGAACGCAACATGGACCAAAGACGTCTAATCGGACCAAAAACAGGAAGTAATTTGCCTAATACTGACCTCAAGCATACCTGGTTCTTCTCATCATAGGCGCTATGTTGCCCATTACAGTTCGGGACAGGCGTCGGAACCGCCATCCGCCTTCCTTGCAGCATATCTTTGTTTGTGTGTCCAACGGAGGAATTCATGGTGCTGTTGTGACTCCTTTACACATTTTATTAGCTCTTTGTTTGTTCACAGCTGGTAAAAATATCACCATATATACATATATAAATATAATGAGCACATTTCGCCCAGGAGCCAGCATTGTTTTGGATGATCGGTAAGTTTCATTCCAAAATATACATCATAAAAGCTGTCCAATCAGGTTGTGAATTTTCCCTGATGCCTTTGGATTCGTATCGTTAGTTTCGGTGTTAAAAATGCCAGTGTGAACGCTAAGCGAACCAGGACTAAATGTTTAATTTTCTTTTTTGGTCCAGACCAAGAGGACCAAGAGAACCGAACTACAAGTGTGAACACACCTTTAGACGTCTTGGGTCCATGTTGCGTTCATATATCAATCGAACCGCACCAGAGTTCGTTTGGAAGTGGACTGATTCCCACTATTCAGGCAGTCTCGGTCCGCTTGTTTGGTTCGCATAAAGGTTCAGATGGCAGTGTTCACACTTGTTCAAATGATCCACACTAACAGAGCAATCGCACCAGAGTTAATTTTAATTGAACCGAACCTGCCAAGTGTGAACACACCCTTAGATACAGAACTTTAAAAAGCATCTTGAGACATCTGTATTTGTTGCACAGTTTCTAGCTTTTTTTAAAACAAGAATGTGCTAAAAACACATCCAAAATTAGCACACATCCAAAATATTAAATTTTTTGTTTGACAGCCCTAAATAGTAACCATGGTTAATTTTGTGGTTACTGTTGTTGTACTTCAAATACCCTGGTGAAACTAAATTTGCTTTTCCTGCATTGGGCGATCAAATCGTTCTCGGCCCATATTTCTCACGGGTCCTTGTAACTCTACTAGACTGTGTAAACAGCAAACAAAATGTGCAGATCAGCCAATCAGAAGACTTTGATGTGTTTTCTACCTGTCAATCATTTCGCAAGTTCTCATAGTGTGGTAGTTGAAGCTGAATGTTCAGGTTTAATGTCATATTCAGATTAAGAACAGTTGTCAGCTGAGGGTGCTGTTTTGCTGCTTTTGTAAACCATGAGAAGACTCACTGCTGCTGTACTATTCATGGCAGTCTCAACGGTTTCTTGGAGGGTGGTGTATTGGAAAGAGGGGGCGTGCCTATTTTAATGGGTCAGTCTTGTGAAAGTTCCAGAACGTGTTAAATCGCTTACAGGACCCTTAACTAGTATACCAACAATCATGCCATGCTCCAGATCACTGAGAGCTTTTTTCCCCATTCTGATGGTCGATGTGAACATTAACTGAAGCTCCTGACTTGATTTTATGCACTGCACTGCTGCCACACGATTGGCTGATTAGATGATCGCATGGATGATTGTTGGTGCCAGACGGGCTGGTTTGAGTATTTCTTGGATTTTCACACACAACAGTCTCTAGAATTTACTCTGAATGGTGCCAAAAACAAAAAACATCCAGCGAGCGACAGTTCTGCGGACGGAAACACCTTGTTGATGATAGTGGTCAATGGAGAATGGCCAGACTGGTTCAAGTTGACAGTAACTCAGATAACCACTCTGTACAATTGTAGTGAGAAGAATATAATCTCTGAATGTTGTTCTGAGATGCGGGTTGGTGCTGATTGGTACGAGGGGGACCTACACAATATTAGGCAGGTGGTTTTAATGTTGTGGCTGATCGGTGTATGTTTAAAATTGGACCAAATGGAGCTTTTTATAGCCTATATGTTATCTAGGGATATTTCCATATAGTACAATTTTTCTTTGCATGTCCTCGCTTTGCAGACAACCTATAGTTCATAAAAGCAACTATCGCCACTGATTATTTGTAAAAACGATATTTCGGTCTATCTCCGAGATGTCTGTTTAAGAGCATTTCATCCGGAAAGCATCTCAGTCCAATTAACATCTGCTAAACATCTTAAAAAGATCAGATTAACAAACATTACTAATCATAAAGGTCTCAAAGACATCTGCTGAATGTCTGATTGACATCCGAGAGGAAACGTCTCATAGATGTCTTCCAGACGTAAACACACACATCAAATAAACGTCTGGGTGATGTCCGTGTGCTATCAGTGAAGTCTGGTTTTAAGTGAAGTTTTAACCCTTTCCCTTATTGTTGGCTAAATGGACTTACATTTTCTGTGCTTTTCTTGTTGCAGGTCTCAGATCCGCTCATGTCATGGCCAGCAGTGTAGTTAAAGCAGGCCCTGCTAATGGCTTCTCAATGAAGGCACAGCTACAGATCATGGGTATGTTTTTCTTTCTGTATGTTTGCATTTGTGTCTGGCTGCGGTTTATCTGATGTGGCGGTCTTCCTCATCAGCAGGATGGACTTTGTCTTCCCACACCAGTAATAAATTGTAATAATCTTTAATAATAAACTCATTACAGTGCCACTCTCCAGCTGTAATATAAAAGTAGAAAACTGAAGGTTATAGAGGTGTCAGCGGCTCACATGGGGGACATAAGTTCGAATCCAGCTTGCGATAATGTATGTTGTAGTGGCAAGAAAGCACACAACATGGTTTTTTCTTAAATGCTTTTAAATGTATGTAAAATAGTGGCTCATCAAATTAGTATTTCTGCTATAACATATGGACAAATACAAATGTTTTTTGACCTTCTGTTGTGCTGAATGGCGTGCTGTATGAAACCATTTAACCACTTTAACAAGATTTACAACGAGCATCTGTTATTTGGTGATTTAAGCAAAGATTTATGTTGATACTCTTGACATTTTTGGTGAATATGGATATTAGGGGTAGGGGTAGGCTAGGGTTAGAGATTACAGATAGGAAAAGTGATTCAAAATCTTTGGAGTAAAAAAAGGTCCTGTTTTTATTTAAAACAATGTCCTAAGTAATAGTAAAGACATAACATCCATTGCAATGAAGCTACTATCAATAAATATCTCATTTAAAAAAGTAATATTCTGTCTATTTTATCTACACGGCATCGTTTTTTCATTCCAAGCCACAAATAAGGCTTCTCTGTTTTTAGTTGAACATTATGAGATGTGTATTTGTTTAGTTTGTTCAGGCATTATGGTTGAAAATGTTATTGCAGAAAATAGCAAAGTCAACCACCATACATCCTGATAACAGAATATAGTAGCTGACAATATTTATAAACGTTCAAATTTGATCATTTTGCATCAACTTCATCAAATAAATTAGCGTCAGTTGGCATCCGTCAAGAGGCATTTTTCACTTAATGTCTTGTGTTTCATAATTGATACAAAGTCTTCATTTGATATTTTGCCTCTTGAAGTATGTTTCTGGTACGGTAATTGTAACAGGAGTTTTTGAATTGGCATTTTCCGGGGCATTTTATCTTAAAGGGCTCAACGCGTGTATATTTAAGTGCACATTTATATTTGTGTATATTTAAAGCTCTTATTACTGTTTTAACCAAATAAATAAACTGTGTTATCATACTTAATATTAAAAAAAAAATACACTCAAAAGATGAAGTCATTAACCTTAATTGAACTGCAGAAAGTTTTTACAAGTAATTTAATGTCTTTCATTCAGATTAAGTCAGTTTCATTGAGTCAACGTCATTTAGTTCGATTGGGTCAAATTAATTTACTATAGTAGTTGTAGCTCAACTTCATCAGATTCATCAAACTCAATTTACCAAGGATTATTTAATAAAATGTCTTACGTTGGTTTTACTTATTTTATTAATCATTGGTGCACTTTATTTTTTTTCCTTTTTAATTTTATCCCATTTTCTCCCATTTTGGAATGCCCAATTCCCACTAAGTCCTCATGGTGGTGCGGTTACTCACCTCAATCCTGGTGTCGGAGGATGAATCTCAGTTGCCTCCGCTTCTGATACCGTCAATCCGCGCATCTTATCACGTGACTCATTGTGCATGACACTGCGGAGACTCACAGCATGTGGAGACTCATGCTACTCTCCACTCACCACACACAACTCACCACATGCCCCATTGAGAGAACCACTAATCACCACCACGAGGAGGTTACCCCATGTGACTCTTCCCTCCCTAGCAACCGGGCCAATTTGGTTGTTTAGGAGACCTGACTGGAGTCACTCAGCACACCCTGGATTCAAACTCGTGACTCCAGGGGTGGTAGCCAGCCTTTAAATTTAAATTCAATTGAATTTGTTCAAATAACTGTATTGAGCCTTGCAGCTGGTTGTTGTAGCAACAATTATACATGAATACATTATATATGTATTTTTGAACTGTATAAGATATGGTGCTGCTGAGAGTTTACAGATCCCCAAACAGTCATTATACTGATGATCCCTCAGTATTTGTTTAAAGAAATCCCCTCGGTAGAAACCTAAACATTAGCTCCAGTCTTCTCCACAATGGCAACATGACAGAACATTAAACACTAATAACTCTCTTTAATTTCACGTAGAAAAACATTACAATAACATTTCATTTTAAAATGGACTAATCCAGTCCTATGCAAAGCATGCTGGAAACTGGAAATCCCATTCCTGGCTTCAGCAATACATTGATGCAAATATTATTCACATAGTCCCAACACCAACTACATTTCCATCCAAGGATTTTTTGCAGAAAACGTTTTAGTGCATCAAAATAAAGCTGATGGAAACGCACATTATTGCTAAAATTTCACAAGTGTTGACATAATATATTTCCGTTTAATGTCGATACTTCAAATGCCACGAAAAACTGGTTTGGAAACACTTTCTGTCAGGAAAAAACACCATTCAAAATAATAGACAGCAGTCATGGAATTAGCCCATAATACAAAAAACATATTTCTGTGTACAAAGGTGTTTTAAATTAAAAATAAATATGCAATACTTGGAGGAAAGCATAAGTGTGCTTTTTTGGAAGACTTACATATAGCCCAATTTTATAAAATGATTGTTTGGTTCACGAAAAGTTGGAAAAAATGCTGGCAAAATCCCTGTATTCAATTAAATAAATTACCAAACGAAAAAAAGCATTCAATTAAAAATAAATAATTTACCAAATAATTTAAATATATATATTTTTAGACCTATATAATTGCATTTTCTTTACACAAACTTAAATGAGCTTTACCTTGTTCTGTAGATGAATGAAGTCGTCTGAATGACGTTCTCAGAATGTTCTGGACTTTTCTCAAGATTATAAACTATCAGAACTATTTGTCCAATGATGAATCTAACTTTAAATCTAACCCTCTTCACCTCAGATCACATTTACTGCTTCTTCAGACAATGTATGTTGCATTATGAAGCTAAAATTGAATTTAGATGACAATCATGTTCAGTTGGTCATTTAAATCAAATCAAATCACTTTATTGTCACACTACTGTGTACACGAGTGCAACAGCAGGTGAAATTCTTGTGTGCAGTTCCGAGTAACATTGCAGTCATAACAGTGACGAGACATAAACCACTTTACAATAAACAACATATTTACACAACACAATTTACATAACAAATGTACACAATACACACAATGTAGAATACACATACACTAGATACTTAATAACTGACATAATGCAGTTGTGATGGTGATGCTTTTGATTTAGATGATTGTTCAAAATAGTGAATATCAGGAATGTATCATATGTAAACCCTGATATTACACCATAGCAATGTTTCTTTAATAGCTGTGCACACATCATATACACATCAATGGATGCTCCTTATACTGAGACCGAAAGTTCCCCCAATACTTGGTGCAGGTTGCCAGCTTGAACAGGACCATGTCGATTCACTTTCGCATCGGAACCGGTGCCAACATGCGCAACATCAGGACCGATATTACAGTCCTATCACCACTTGACTTGATCAGAAGAGCAACTTCTCTTTTTGATTGTAATTCCTCCTCTTCTGATTGGTTTTATTTGTTAATTAAAATGACAGTAAGATGACTAATGTCAGTGAATTGTCTCAATGAATCTCCCCATTTTACCCAAACTTCAGAGGAACATTAGGGACATCTGGGAGGCAAATTAGCGATAAACACATTTCTGAATGGAAACGGCTTCAGGGCAGATTTCTTTTGCGCTAAACCAAAACTTATGCGACGAAGTGTTTTTTTTTTTGGCATGACATCATCACGCACGCCATTTTTATCGATAAAAGGCCATTTGAATGGAAACGGGCTGAAGACGACAAATTTCACCCCCCAAAAAAAATGTTTTACGCGTTTTCACTTTGTCGATAACAAAATAGCGCAAAAAGTGGCTGGAAACTTGGCTACAGTTGGAACCGTTCAAAGCAATTTTATCAGATCACTTTTTGATGACTCACACAATATAATTATGATCTCAGACATCTCAAACATAAATGTATTAAGTTTAAGAGTACTGGTTTAGTATTTTCAGTAGAGCTGCATTCCCTTTTCTTCAGTGTAAATGCCAGGTGAACAAGTGTAAGATCGGTGAAGTTGTTAAAGTCGATTTTATAGCAACTGCTAATAAAGCTAAACCACAACGATAAAGCGATAATGGGACGGCTGTGGCTCAGGTGGTAGAGCGGGTCGGCCACTAATCGCAGGGTTGGTGGTTTGAATCCCGGCCCACACGACTCCACATGCCGAAGCGTCCTTGGGCAAGACACTGAACCCCAAGTTGCCCCAATGGCGGGCTAGCACCTTGCATGTTTTTTAGATTATTCATAAGTTTCTTGGGCTGAGAGTCTCAGAATGTATCATAATCTATATAGTTAAAAAACTGAAATATACCAAACACACACCAGACCCTCATTGTTTTTTTTTTTTTTGTTTTTTTGTCAAGTTATAAGCCTTTAATTTTGGTTGTGCAACTGACAATCTTTTAAAACACCTTCAGAGCTTATGTTTGCAGACGGTATGTGAGGTCACCGAGTTTAAATGCTGATCCAATGTGCGTTTGACCATCTGCTCCCCCTGTGTGCACTGTGCAGTGATCTCCGGCAAACTGAAGGACAGCAAGAAGAACTGGTTCGGCCCGAGTCCGTATGTGGAAGTGTGTGTGGACGGACAGTCCAAAAAAACAGAGAAGTGTAACAACACACACTCACCCAAATGGAAGCAGCCGCTCACCGTGTAAGTGTTTCTACAGCACACACACTGTATCTTTTAGGCCTGTATTTTCGATTATGTACCACCACTAAATAGCAACTAAATATGAACTCTGTCATTAGTGGTGTTTGCTATTGCTCATAGTTAGAGTTTGTTTATGATGACATTGTGGAACTTCTCTCTTGGATTTGTCTGCATGTTGTCCATCAGGATCGTGACCCCGTTTAGTAAGCTGATCTTCCGTGTTTGGAGTCACCAGACGCTGAAGTCTGATGTTCTGTTGGGCGTGGCCTCCCTCGACGTCAGTGAGACGCTTAAATCTAACGACATGAAAAGTGAGTTTCTCTGCTCCGCCCTCATCACCACATTAGAGATGCATAATTACATAATACAAGTGACCACATTTATAAAAATAAAAAAGGCAAATACTGTGTACAGTAATGCACTTACAATGGAAGTCTTTGTGCCAAGTGTACCAGAGGATTTTAAAAGCAACAAAGCTTATATTTTTGTTAAATCATTCGAGCTCTTCAGCTCTCTTGGTGTGTTCATGAGAGAATTAGCGATGTCCAAGACCTGAATGAATTGCTGAAATAGAAATGTATTTGCTTGTGTTTTTTAATGTTTGTTTACTTTTGCAAAGGCTTTTTTAAAGCATTATGCAGATGTGACCTGATGAACCCCTGTGACATAACCACACACACACACACACACGCGCACTCACACACACACACACACACACACGCGCGCGCGCGCGCACGCGCACACACACACACGCACACTCACACGCACGGCATTTCCATTAGTGATTGTTTTTGAGTGTAGTTTTGATCTGTTTCTGAACTGATTGTGTTTGTTTAGTGGCAGTTTCCTTTTTAAAAGCATCTGTTTTGTCTCTTTAACCAATCTTTTACTTGTCTGTCAGTCTGTGAGGTGGTGCAGACGCTGCAGTTGTGCGCAGACGGAGATCCATCTGATAGTGTTGGTGATCTGTCCGTGTGTTTGGACGGTCTGCAGGTTGATCGAGAGACGTTCCTCACTGCGGAGGCCAACAACCAAAGTGAGACCTTTGAATTTTATCTGTTTCTGTTTCTCTCTCTTACACACACAAACACACACCCACACAAACCACACACACACACACACAAACAAACCCCCACACACACACATATACCCACACAAATCTACACACACAACCCACACATATACACACACAACCCACACATATACCCACACAAATCTACACACACACACACACACACACACACACACAAGCCCACACAAACAAACCCACCCACACACACACACACACAACCCACACATATACCCACACAGATCTACACACACGCACACACACACACAACCCACACATATACCCACACAAATCTACACACACAAACCCACACACATATACCCTCACAGATCTACACACACACACAAACCCACACACATATACCCACACAGATACACACACACACACACACACACAAACACAAACCCACACACATATACCCACACAGATACACACACACACACACACACACACAAACACAAACCCACACACACACACCCACACATGTACCCACACAAATCTACAAACCCACACAAACCCACACCCACAAACCTCCACACACAACCCACACATATACCCACACAAATCTACACACACACACACACACACTCGCACACAAACCCACACACACTACCCACACAAATCTACACACACACACAAACCCACACACACTACCCACACAAATCTACACACACACACACAAACCCACACACACACACCCACACATATACCTACACAAATCTACACACACACACACACAAACCCACACACACTACCCACACAAATCCACACACACACACAAACCCACACACACTACCCACACAAATCCACACACACACACACACACACACACACACAAACCCACACACACAACCCACACATATACCCACACAAATCTACACACACACACACACACACAACCCACACAGATCTACACACACACACACACAAGCACACAGAAGTGGCAAAATATGTACGTATTATAAAGTGAAATAGTCATTGCCTGTGACTATATTTTAAGAAAAATGCAACATTGTAAGGTTCCACTAAACTGACTAAAATGAATTAATGTTACTCTCTTTTTCCCAGGTACTTTAAATGGGGAGTCTGAACAGTGTGAAGATTTGAGCAGGAGGTAATTTGAATTAGCTGTTATTAAAATCATTAGTGGAAAGATTAAAATGAAGAGTGCGTTAAGTTTCTTTAGCTTTGTTTAAAAAACAAAAAAACAACAACAACAACAACAATTATTCAATTTGATTGCAAATGAGCAGGGGTCTCAGGAACATTTCTAAAATTGGGATTCCCAGTCCTGACAGTAATAAAACCTTAAATGTCTAGATTGTGATTTATAGAAATGTCTATTAATCTATCACGTTATGCGCCGCTTGTTTTTTACTTGACACTAATGCTCCGCTGGTGTATGAAATCTGGTGCCTAATGTCAAATACACCTCACTTCCTGCATTGTGAAATAGTGATCGACACAAACATTGTCTCAACCAAACATTTGTTTTTGGCTCCATTCTGAGTAAATTCTAGAGACTGTTGTGTGTGAAAATCCCAGAAATCCTCAAACCTGCCCGTCTGGCACCAACAATCATCCATGCGATCATCTAATCAGCCAATCATGTGGCAGCAGTGCAGTGCATAAAATAATGCATATACAGGTCAGGAGTTTCAGTTAATGTTCACATCAACCATCAGAATGGGGAAAATATGTGATCTCCGTGATCTGGACAGTGGCATGATTGATGGTGCTAGACAACTGGAAAAGTGATGGGAATTTATTGGACAAAAAAGTGTGGGAACCCCTTTATAAAATGAACCTTTGATTATTTGGGTCATATCACATCACATTGTCTCTAATCATGTAAATGTTGTGTACCAGAGTATTTTTCTCTCTGTTTTTGGAGTAGCAGAGATTCGTCACCCGCAGTGACAGACAGTCAGGAACGACCGTCAACCCCTAACGGGCGTGTGAATGGAATGGACTCTCCCTCCGGGGCAACCAGAGGATCACGACCCCAGAGACCCGCACGACCCTCACGACCTCCCCCGCCAACCCCGCGTAGACCCACCTCTTCACCAGGTGAGACATCTGTATTTATACACCATGTTGTTTTAGACTTGGCTGCTATTTTGCCATTATCGGTTTCAGTTTCAAATATTTTTTTTGTAAATTTAGAGTAAATATTGAGGACAATAGATTTATATACAGTGGAAAGTATGTGAACCCTTTGGAATTACCTGCATTTATGTATAATTTTGCCTTAAAATCTGGTTTGATCTTCATCCAAGGTACAATAATGAACAAATGCAATCTGTTTAAACTAATAAAACACAAATTATTGTATTGTACTTGTACATAGGGGTGTAAATATGAATCGATTTGTATCGATGCATCGATTATACAGCCGACAATTCAATGCATCAATACATCCGCAAGTGTATCAATTAATGTGTTTATTTTGCCGCCTGTCTGTTCGCTCGGAGTTTACCACTCCGTCTCCGACATATGCGTACAACCTACTCCTAAGCTGCGGGTGGCGCTAACCTCATTATTATCTTCTACTTCACACGCGTTACTTACGTATGTTCACACACACATTGTTGAGTCTGAAAGAGCGATGGAACCGTCAGAGCGAGCTGGCAATGAAACTCAAATGTTACATACACCAGTCGGCGTCAAGTCATGGGTGTGGAAGTATTTTGGCTTCAGGAAAACAGATGGAGCAGTGGTAAAAGATGTTGCCGTTTGTAAAGAGAAAGACTGTCAGTGTGAGATAAGATACTGCGGCAATACGTCGAATCTATCCGCACACCTGAAAAGGCGCCGTGGTATTGATGGCGACTCCGAGTGTAAAGAAAGAACACAGGCTTCCACGCCCGCCAAATCCCTGACAACATTTTTTCCTTCCAAGTTGTCGAGCACTTCAAAACGAGCAAAAAACATCACCAAAGGCATTGCGTTTTTTATGTGCAAAGACATGAGGCCCTATTGCGTCGTAGAGAACGAAGGCTTTAGATACCTGCTCGAAGTTCTTGAGCCGAGGTACAACATCCCCTCACGTCAACATTTCAGCGAGTCCTATATTCCGAACTTCTACACCAAAGTACGTGATGAAGTTATTCAGGGTCTTATGAGTGCAGAGCGAGTACTTTTGATTCTTACTGCATTTAAACTGTTTTGTTGAGTAACTGTTCTATTTGCAAGGCCCCTGCTATAGCTCAAGCCACGAGCCATGCTTCTAAATACCTCATTCTTCTAAAATGCAAATGCATTTTTGTTATTTTGTAGTGAATGGGCTGTAGGCTTATGTCCTAGAATTTTGTTACTTTTTGTTATTATTGCACTTTAACTGATTTTGTGTAGTAACTGATCTATTTGCAGTTCATCTACTGCAGAGTATGTGTGACCATTACCTCTTAATAAGATGCAAATTATATTTTCAAAATGTAACCAATTTTGTATAAAAGAAACGTGCAGGATTGCACTTTATTGTAACTGTAGATGCAGTAACTTATATTTGCTGTTCTATTTGCAGTGCATTGAGCACAACTGCTATAGTGTAAAATAACATACACATTGTGAATACAATACTGTTTCTGTATTCTCAATAAAAGGCAAGTAATTAATTTTTTGTTGATTTATTTGAAAACTTAATAGATATCATGTAAAAATATCTAGTATTGAATCGTATCGAATCGAATCGTATCGCGGGGAATGCTGAAGTATCGAAAATAATCGAATCGTTGGCTTAAGAAATCGGTATCGAATCGTCATGAAGGCTCCAATTTACACCCCTACTTGTACATATTGAATACATCATTCAAACATTCACAGTGTATGTTGAAAAAAGTATGTGAACCTGTAGTTTAATGACGTCAACAAAAGCTAATTAGAGTCAGGAGTTGGCAAACCTGGCAACCAATTAATTAAGTTAGATTGGTGGTGTGGGTTAGAGCTACTTTGACTTATAAAAAGCACTCAAACATTTTGAGTTTGCTATTCACAAGAAGCATCTGCTGACATGGACCATGCCTCACAAAAAAAAGAGATCTCAGAAGACCTATGACCAAGAATTGTTGCTTTGCATTAAGCTGGAAAGGGTTACAAAGTTATCTTGAAGAGGTTAGATGTTCATCTGTCCACAGTTAGACAAACTGTCTATAAATGGAGATGATTTAGTACTATAGGTACTCTCTCTAGAAGTGGCCATCCAGCCAAGATGATTTAAATGGTACATGCAGAATGCTCAATGAGGTAAAAACTAACCATAGAGTGACAGATAAAGATTGAATGAATCATTGAAACTGGTTAACATCTCTGTTCATGAGTCTACTATACTGAAAACATTAAACAGTCCTAGTGTTCATGGCAGGACGCCATGAAGTAAGCAGCTGCTTTCCAACAAAAACCACCTTGACACTCCACAACACTACTGGGAAAATGTTTTGTGGGCTAATAAAACTAAGGTTGAGTTGTTCAGGATGAACACGCAGCACTATGTGTGGCATAAAAAGGGCACCGCACACCAACATGAATACATCATCCCAACGGTGAAGTAAAGTGGTGGGAGCATCATGATTTGGGGCTGCTTTGCTGATTCAGGGCCTGGACTGCTTGCCATCATCGAGGGAATAATTAATTCTCAAGTTCATCAAGATTTCCTCCAGGATAATGTCAGGGTGTCTGTGCACCAGCTGAAGTTCAGTAAAAGTTGGGTGATGCAGCAGGACAATGACCCTAAACATTAAAATTAATCCACTACAGAATGGCTTCAAAAAAAGAAAATCCACCTTTTGGAGTGTCCCAGTCAGAGCCCAGACCTTAACCCAACAGAGATGCTGTGGAATGACCTCAAGAGAGCCGTTCACACCAGACATCCTAAGAATGTCTGAGCTGAAGCAGTTCTGTAAGGAAGAACGGTCCAAAATTTCTTCTGAACGTTGTGCAGGTTTGATCCGCATCTATCAGACATGCTTGAATGAGGTTATTGCTGCCAAAGAAGGATCGGCCAGTTATTAAATCCATGGGTTCACTTACTTTTTCACAGCACTTTGAAATATTAATGGGATGTATTCAGTAAAGACATGAAAGATTATAATTGTTTGTGTGTTAGCTTAAGCACATTTTGTTTGTCTATACTTGACTTTATGACTTTGAAGGTGAGATCATATTTTATGATTAGGGCTGAAACAATTAGTCGACGTTATTGACAAAGTTTGAATAAATATTTGTCGACAAAAATTAACATTGTCGAATAGTTGTTTGATCTCATTTAACGTAACATGAGATCACATTAAACTGTAATGATGAGAGCAGCACTGCAGTTCACGACTGACTGATGAGAGGAAGAATTACACCGATCACAGATGAACACTAAACTTTCCAAACAGATTCAGCTGATGGGAATTATGCAATTAAAAAATTACCAAATAAGTAAATACTGAAGTACTCTCGTTGTGGAATAAGTGGGGTCAGAGCTCATTAAAGGAAACACCCCGGTACCCGGTGTTACATCTTAAATGCAGTTTTAATGTGTTTTTAGCTTTATTAAAGTTAATATAATAAGGAAGCAGATCATGTAAATAACTACAAACTCCGAAACTGGCATTTCTCTGTGCTGTATGCGCCTCTTCTATGAGTTGTGGATGTCCCGATCTAAGGGGGAGAGATTGAAACTGCACCGGCTGATACACACTCTGTCACGGGACACTTGTCCCTCGAGCACACACGCTTAATGCAGCTAGACTATAACGTGATTGCTCGTGACTTATTGAATCATAATATATGTGTCACTGTGCATTTCTTATCCTGAAGAAAATTGGCAGTATGCAGCATTATTAATATGAGAGAGTTTGTTTTTTTGTGAGTTAAAGATGGATTGAAGTCCTAATTATACAACTCAACACAATTTTATTTATAGAGCACTTTCAAAAACTAAACTGGGTGCCAAAGTGCCATACATGGAGATTCAAAAAGTAAAATCGCATGCATACAGCTTAAAAATGCAACAAGCATTTAAAACCAATAATAACAGGATAAAATAAATTGATCTAGTACGATTTATAATGCAATTAATTAAAAGCTAGGGGAAATAAATACGTTTTTAAGACCCCTGGAAAGACACTAGAGACGGAGATGACTTCATGGCCAACGGAAGCTCATTCAGAAGTCTAGGGGCTGCCATCGAGTTTTAAGGCGAGATCGAGGGACTGACAGACACAGCTGATCACCAAAGCGGAAGAACTTGAAGGTTGATGCAAGCTTATTAAATCAGAGATGTACTCTGGTGCTAGACCATGGAGAGCCTTAAATACATACAGCAACACTTTGTACTGAATTCTGTATTGGATCTGTAACCAATGGAGGGAAAGCAATACTGGGGTATTGTAATATGGTCTATACTGGGGTAGACTGGCCACCCTACACTCTAATTGTCGGTATCATTATTGAAAAGCCCATTTGGGTCAAGTACTATTGTGAAATATATAGTTTTCTCATAGTTTTGTGAAGGATACATTGCGAAAATGGTGAAATAATTGAAGCTACTCTATTAAAATATTTTTCCTTCTCTTTGTAGCTTCTTCTACTGGCTCATTTCCTGATGGCAGCGATTCGTCACATTCTGACACTCCAGTTCGAAACGCTTCTGGGGGTGGAGCCTCAGACTCTTGCCCTGCCCCCACACAGGAGCAACCCGGTAGGATGGCCCTTGACGTAGTCCCCGCCCCCAACAGGATTCCCAGTATGGTTAACACTGGACCACTGCCGCCAGGGTACGACAGTCATGAAAATCTCATATACGTTATGTTGCTTAGCAAAACTGAGGTGGACGTGATCATATGCCCTACTCTGTAGGACAGAGCCCTTGAAGTGGGCACTCTGAAGGGAGCATGGCTTTACCGTATGAATGTACTATTCACTAAAAGTCTTGTGATAAAAACAAACATTTCTTACTTTTTTCGGAACACCTTTCGAGAGGCGTCACCTTGCAAGAGTACCCTTCAAGGGCACAAAAATTTAATTTGCTAAATAGTTCATTAGTGGTATTACACACATCAATTGTTTTGGCTGATTTCAATAGCTGCTAATTATTATGTTTGATAACAGATATTATGGCAGATATTATAAATGTATACTATTTAGCCTGTCTTTCACACAAAAATAAATCACTCTTAGTGAATTTTTGTACTTCAAATAAAATCAGTCATCAAACATTTTAATGTGAAATTGATAATATTGGCCTAATCAGACCAATACCGAGAGTTAAAAAACATTTTAATCTAAGAAAATACTGTTGATAGTAGTTTGTCGTTAATTGTGGTTTGATATAGATGGATATTGGCCTGGCCAATGAATCTGCTGCTATTTGTCAATTTTGAGATTATCAGTACCGATAGTTAAAAAATGCAAATGTTTTAATCTAAGAAAATTCTGTTGATTTGTAGTTCGTTGATTTGTAGTTCGTAGTTAATTGTGGTTTGAGATAGACGGATATTGGCCTGGCCAATGAATCTGCTGGTATTTGTCAATTTTGAGATTATCGGTACCGATAGTTAAACATTTTAATCTAAGAAAATACTGTTGATTTGTAGTTCGTAGTTAATTGTAGTTTGATATAGATGGATATTGACCTGGCCATTGAATCCCCAGATATTTGTCAATTTTGAGATTATCGGTACCGATAGTTAAAAAAAAAAGTATTAATCTTAGAAAATACTGTTGATTTGTAGTTTGTAGTTAATTGTAGTTTGAGATAGACGGATACTGGATATTGCCCTGGCCAATGAATCCCCAGATATTTGTTAATTTTGAGAATATCTGTATGATAACTGTGTTTGCTTTGTCAATTAACAGCAGTGGTAGTTTCTCCTTGTGTCACCTCCCAAATCAACCAACAGCTTTGTCATCAGAAAATGCATGTTGTACAAGGTCTGAAAATATACAAGTATATTTTGAGTACATATTGCGAAAAATAAGCGTTTATTAAATCTTTTGTTTTCACTATTTTTTTGTACATTTGCTGTCACTAAACTACATTACATATCATATATCTGCATCATATCGGTCACTCTGCTCTCTAGATAGTGGTATTGGCCACTGAAGCCCATATTGGTTGACCATTAATTGTCGTATCTGTGTGTTTGTAGTTGGGAGCAGCGTGTGGATCAAAACGGTCGTTTGTATTTTGTTGATCATGTGGGGAAGAGAACAACATGGGAGAGACCTGAGCCATTACCAGCGGGGTGAGAATACTTTCTGTCTCACTGAAATACTGGACACGCCCCCTTAAAGAATGAGTTTTGCATACTTTACATGTGTGTTTAACATGGTAAAACTGTTGTTGCCGAAATCACAATTTTGCCTTATTTGGTTTGATTTCTTGAGCAAACATATAGTGTACTTTGAATGAAAAGAACAGAGACTGGAATTCAAACTTGTTTTACATTTTTTTCAGTGAATTTTTTCAGAAGTCAGAAGTTTACACACACCTTAGCCAAATACATTTAAACTCAGGCCTCCTTGCTCGCACATGCTTTTTCAATTCTGCCCGGATTGAGGTCAGGGCTTTGTGATGGCCTCTCCAATAACTTGACTTTGTTGCCCTTAAGCCATTTTGCCGTAACTTTGGAGGCATGCTTGGGGTCATTGTACATTTGGAAGACCCATTTGCGACTGAGCTTTAACTTCCTGCCTGATGTCTTGAGATGTTGCTTCAATATATCCATATGATGCATCTATTTTGTGACGTGCACCAGTCCCTCCTGCAGCAAAGCACCCCCACAACATGATACTGCACCCCCATGCTTCACGGTTGGGATGGTGTTCTTCGGCTTGCAAGTCTCACCCTTTTTCCTCCAAACATAACGATGGTCATTATGGCCAAACAGTTACATTTTTGTTTCATCAGACCAGAGGACATTTCTCCAAAAAGTAAGATCTTTGTCCCCATGTGCACTTGCAAACTGTAGTCTGGCTTTTTTATGGTGGTTTTGGAGCAGCGGCTTCTTCCTTGCTGAGCAGCCTTTCAGGTTATGTCGATATAGGACTTGTTTTACTGTGGATATAGATACTTGTCCACCTGTTTCCTCCAGCATCTTCACAAGGTCCTTTGCTGTTGTTCTGGGATTGATTTGCACTTTTCGCACCAAACTACGTTCATCTCTAGGAGACAGAATGTGTCTCCTCCTGGAGTGGTATGATGGCTGCGTGGTCCCATTGTGTTTATACTGGCGTACTATTGTTTGTACAGATCAACGTGGTACTTTTAGGCATTTGGAAATTGCTCAAAAGGATGAACCAGGCTTGTGGAGGTCCACATTTTTTTTTCTGAGGCTGATTTCTTTTGATTTTCCCATGATGTCAAGCAAAGAGGCACTGAGTTTGAAGGTAGGTCTTAAAATACATCCACAGGTACACCTCCAATTCAGTTAATATCCTATCAGAAGCTAATTGTCCAAGGGCTTGACATCGTTTTCTGGAATTTTCCAAGCTGCTTAAAGGCACAGTTAACTTAGTGTATGTAAACTTCTGACCCACTGGAATATGGTCAATAAAAATGAAACAATCTGTCTATAAACAATTGTTGGAAAAATGACTTGTGTTATGCACAAAGTAGATGTCCTAAACGACTTGCCAAAACTATAGATTGCTAATATAAAATCTGTGGAGTGCTTAAAAAATTTGTTTTAATGACTTCAACCTAAATGTATGTAAACTTCTGACTTCAACTGTGTGTGTGTGTGTGTGTGTGTGTATATGTATATATACAGGACTGTGCAAAAGTTTTAGACACTTGTGGAAAAAAAAAAGTTGCATAGTGAATAAATAATGCCATAAATAATTTTAATTTATCAGTTAACATCATACAAAGTCCAGTAAACATATAAAAGCTAAATCAATATTCGGTGTGACCAACTTTGCCTTTAAAACAGCCCCAATTCTCCTAGATACACCTGGACACAGTTTTTCTTGGTTGTTGGCTGACAGGATGTCCCAAGCTTCTTGGAGAATTCTCCACAGTTCCTTTATTTATTTCGGCTGTCTCAATTATTCCTGTCTCTTCATGTAATCTCAGACTGACACGATGTTCAGTGGGGACAATCTGTTGCAGGGCTCCCTGTTCTTCTACTCTAATCTTTTCTATTTGCAAAAGTAATGTTTGGGAGTCTAACATTTATATTTCCTATTGACACACTAAAGCTGAATATATATATATATATATATATATATAAACAACCATTTCAAGACAAACATTGTTGCAAAACATCTTATGTGCCAAAGACTTTTGCACAGTAGTGTGTTTGTGTGTGTGTATGTATGTGATTGGAAAATGTTGCAGTTTGGCATCTTTGATGTGTATGACAATATGACATTTGATTGTGCTCTCTGTCAAAGCTGGGAGAGGCGTGTGGACCCGTTGGGCCGGGTGTATTTTGTGGACCACATCACAAGAACGACCACATGGCAGCGCCCCACGATGGAGACGGTGCGGAACTTCGAGCAGTGGCAACACCAACGCAATCAACTGCAGGGAGCCATGCAGCAGTTCAACCAAAGATATATTTTTGGGGTGAATGATTTTAATGTAAACACACTGACAGACTTAATGTATGAGGGAGACTCGGGGTTTGACATGTTTTATACAAACGTAAAGATTAAAGTATAGTTCACCCAAAAATGACAATTCTACTTTGCATGGTCCAATCAAGTCCCGTCCTTCATTATTTCCTGTTGAATATAGTTTTACTTGCAGATGAGTCATTTTAAGGATTCTAAAAGGGGTGCGAATGCTATTTTACATCTGCAAATATCTCATTTTATTTATTTGTGTATGGACAATACAAAAAATGGAAACAGATGCATTGTAAACAGAGATTATAGCACGTGCTAATTTGCTACTCAGATCCCTAGTTAGGCTTTTCCTCAAAAAGACACAAAAGACTAAAAATAAATAAAGGTCGTAGTAACCAAAAATAGCTACAAAAAGCTATATTGGCAATTGTCACAAAATTTCAATACAACGTGACCAATTTGCCAAACTTAATTTTTTATTCTATAGGTGCAGGACCAGACTGCCGCCCCTCAGAATAAGGAATTTGACCCCCTGGGACCTCTGCCACATGGATGGGGTGAGAGACAGACAGATTTTCTTTTCATTGCCGAGAGAAACGTTTCTGTAGCATGCTGGACTAGCGGCGGTGTTTAATTGTTCTGGTTATTATCAGCACCTGCGACTAGAATTAGCCACTGCATCCCTCAGTGTCCCGATTGAACAAATGAGACCCCTTGTTCAGTGTAAAATAACTCAGATGCTGGAAATAGACCAGAATGATTTGTTGAGGAGAAGCTAACTGAAGTATTAACTTGACTCCAATATTTCCTCCTGATATTTCAGAGAAAAGAACGGACTCTAACGGCAGAGTTTACTTTGTTCATCACCCGACCAGAGCAACTCAGTGGGAGGATCCACGCACCCAAGGGTCAGAATCTCATCGTATTTGTCGTTTGTGTGAAAAGCAAAGGCAGTATTTTAAATACAACAATAATGACATTTCTTCATATGAGAATATTGCATATAATATCATCTATTTTTAGCACTGTCGACTTCTAGAAACTAAAATTCAGCATTTTTCACTCACACAATAATATTTTAAAAATGTTCTACTTACTATGTCCAATACTGTATGAACGTGCATCACAGGAGATTTTTTTAATTTCAATTTTTTATAAAAAAAAAAAAACTAATGAAAATTCCCACCACAGTGTCATTTTCAGCACTTTTTTAATAGAATTCTGTGCTGGAAATGACACAAAAATGTTTTTTATTTTGCTAAGGCTAATTTCATAGCTAACATTTTATGGATCCTTAATACACACAATTAAATTATATTTTCACCTTTTTGAATAATTTGGTCAAATTAAAGCTTGATTGATAAAAAATTATGTGCACAAGTAACATTTTCCTTGATTTTTCTTCTACTGCATATATATATTTATTATATATATTTATATTTCATCTCAAGCATGCTCTTAACTAACACTTCTGTGTAGCACTTTGTTAAAAAAACCCCGTTATTGGGGTAAAATTGGTGTGGTGGAAATGACTGTAGGACAGTCGTCATTTTTAAAACATTTCTAGAAATAATTTTCACACAATAAATATTGATGTTTATGTTTATTTCACTCTTTGCTTAGATTGTCGTACTTTTAAATGTGTTTTTGATTCCACCCAAAAAGAGGCTTTTACAACATGGTATAGTAAATAATCTGTGGGGTACATTCTGGGGACACCTGAGACTTGTATTACATCTTGTAAAAAGGGGCATAATAGGTCTCCTTTAATATTAAATATGAATAAAACATTCTTTATAAAACAGACCACTCTGGGCTTAAAATCTGATTGGATGAGCCATGAGTTGAGTTTATTTATGGGTGTTTCTTAAAACTGTCTTTTTTCTTTTTGTTACATGAAGTTCACATTCAAATTGAAGTCTTTTGTTGTTTTAGTTTTGGTACTTTTCAAAGGCCTTTTATGTATATATTTGACTGTTTTACCCTTGTCCCAGACCCAGACTTTCAATATCAAACTATGCAAATCTGTTAAAAAAAAATACAAATTAACAATATGCATGGTAACATGATTTAAGAGTGATAAAATCACTTACTAACCTTTTATGTGTAATGTTATAGCCAATTTAATTATTTATTTATTTTTGGGATATTCCCCCTAATATGGAATGCTCAATTCCCAATGCGCTCTTAAGTCCTCGAGGTAGCGTAGTGACTCGCCTCCATCCGTTTGGCGGAGAATGAACCTCAGTTGCCTCCGCGTCTGAGACCGTCAATCCGCCCATCTTATCACGTGGCTTGTTACCGCGGAGACCTAGTGCGTGTGGAGGCTTCACACTATTCTCCGTGGCATCCACTCACAACTCGCCACACACCCCACCAAGAACGAGAACCACATTATAGTGACCTCGAGGTGGTTACCCCATGTGACTCTACCCTCCCTAGCAACCGGTCCAATTTGGTTGCTTAGGAGACCTGGCTGGAGTGGGGGCAAGACGAAATATATTTTTGTGGGATCAACATTATGCCACATGTTGTCGATTGAGCTTAACTTGTATTGGACCCGGAATATTCCTTTAATTAGTTGTGTCTCTGTCACAAACTGCAGCTTATTAAAGTGTTTGTATCCTTCTGTAGTTTGCTGAACGAGAAGCCGCTGCCTGAGGGATGGGAGATGAGGTTTACAGTCGACGGCATCCCTTACTTCGTAGATCACAACCACAGAACCACCACTTACATCGACCCTCGGACTGGAAAATCTTCACTGTATGTGAAACCACACACACACACACACACACACACAGACACACACACACACAGACATACTCTCCTCAGTCGGGCTGCTTTAAAGTGAGGCATTATAATTAGAGATGCACAGACGGATCATCAACATCGGTGTTGGCCAACAAAAGCAAATATCTGCACTGCATGGAAAAATCCTCCAGTTTTTATCTTCCTCCTGAGATGGCAAGTTATTTTGATTTAGCTGTGAGACACACTGATGAAACCCTTTCAGGCGGGCAGTGTGTTTGTGTCTTCATGTGGTTTCAGGACACTCAAATAAACTGAGTCATCAGATCCATAACAGGAAAAACCGGTTTGTGTGTGTCAGAGTGAAACGTGCATTTGACTGATCGAGAATCACACACGCCCTTCGCTCTGTGTTCAGTTCAGGAATGTGTCTGTGTTGATGTACAATTGATTTTTTTATGCTAGATGATCGTAAACATCAGAGGAATGCGAGTGACGTGCTGTTGATGTCACAAGAGCTCAGAATCAGCTAGAAATAAACATGTAAACAAATCTTTTGTTTGGATACTTTTGCAGGCTGTATAAGTTCAGCCGGTCTGTACACAGTTGGATGAATTTTACGAATAAATGTCCAGCTCATATTTGATTTAATGCCTAATGGTGCGTTCACATACAATGCGCAGGAGTGTTTCGCGCGGCGCGATTGCATACAAAGTCGATGCGAATGGAGCTACTTGAACATACGAAATGGCTTCATTCACGTATTTGCGCGAGTTGAAATTTTTCAACTCGAGCAATAAATCCGCACGACGTGTTGTCGCGAAAGCCAATCAGCATTGAGATTTTCCAGATGTCACTGACGTACTGATGTAGTAGCAGAAGGAATCTGGAAAAATGGTTGTAGCGGTGTGTGGGGACCAGGAATTGTATGACACAATGTCAACGTATCTGGGACTTCCACAACAGACACGGTGCAGCAGTCGTTGTGATATCGCCATGGTTGATGGCGGAAAGATAAGTTACCGTAGAAGCCCCTCCTCCTGTCCTTTTCCGGAAGAGGAGGACGAATACGCGCGAGTTCGAGTTTAAACACAAATTTAATCCAGCGGTGATCCAAGTAATCCAAGTGAACGCACCTTAACTATTTCACTTATTTAAATTACTTAAAATGAAACCCAACTCGTTCCCGAGACCGTGCGTCCGAGCCCTACCTGACACGACCCGAAGAGTACCATCAGATTTGAAGCCAGAACCTGAAATCACTCACTCTATTTATTGTTGATTCTCCAAGCAAGTATTGTTGCAATAGGCTGTATTTTATATAAGGCAACATTCATACCAGTATTGTAACAGTAAACATACACCGATTTAATAAAGCACAGAAGCCCCTCGGTACACTAGAGCAAAACGTGTCTTACCGTATATATCAAGCGCAGAATCTTCACTTTGTGTAGAACCTTCTGGAATCATGTGTAACAATGTAACAGCCACATAAAGTCCTTTGCAGGCTTAACTACTTCACAACATCGAATCTCTGTGACACCTGCGCTACAAGAAGTTAAACGCTAGACGCTTGAATTTCTTTTTAACTTGACATGGGGTTTAATAAATGTGCCGGTCCTGCGCAAGACGCTGGAGAAACAGCGAGACGCGGCACAACAGTCAAAGACGTCCACTCTGCACGTGTTTAGATCAGACTCGCACATGACTCGGATATTTTTATCAGACTCAGGTCCAGATTCTAGTTGTGTAATGAAGTATTTCGCTCTTCTCTTCTGCTCAGTGAGAACGGTCCTCAGATCACATATGTACGAGACTTCAAAGCCAAAGTTCAGTACTTCAGATTCTGGTGTCAGGTGAGTGTTTCTACGGTGTTATTATAGATGCCAATATTTCAGAACTTATAAATATCTGAAGCTTGTCATTGCTGAATGTCACTAAATGATAGTTGGACACCAGTTTTGATGTTCTAACGTTTCGATTGTTAATGCTTATCCCAGCAATTAGCGATGCCGCAGCACATCAAGATCACAGTCACCCGCAAAACACTGTTTGAAGATTCGTTCCAGCAGGTAATCTTCAAATCATGACATAAACCCCTTTCACCCTGTTCCTCTCACAATGCATCTAAACACTTTTACTCATTGTGACGTTTGCATTACATGACCAAGTCAGCTCAACTGATAGAGCGTTGCACTCGTGATGCAAAGGACCGGGGTACGAGTCCCGAGAGTCGACACGTGATCCGAAAGTGTCGAAGAAACTCCACAAAATGACTTTCACCTCACATTAGCCTTTTATGACACCATCGGTTAGTTTTAGGTTGAATGTTTGGGTAGGGAGGTCAGTTTTGTTTAGTTTAACTCGATAGAGCATTAAACATAGAAACCGTATCTGTTTGGAAGAACATTTAACTGGTTTCGAGTGCCACACAGTGGACATCTCACTTCGTTACAGTCATTTTGCAAAAATGTCGCCACGCTAACATGATTTTCATGACATCAGGCTGGATATGAGAAAGTATAAGTGAAAAAAAACTTTTTTTATTGGGTATGATTTAAACCACCCCCATCTGACTTCAAGCAGGCATGTTATTTCTACACGTATAAATGGTTTGTAGTGCAGATTAACGGTAATTCCAGGAGAAGCTTTAATCTGTGGAGTCTGTGAGTGTCTTCTAAATCACACATACGCACACTTCGCTGCAAGAACTTTTATCATGATGTGAAATGACGTTCATCTTGTGTCTCTTGACAGATCATGAGTTTCAACGCACAAGATCTCCGGCGGAGACTCTGGATCATCTTCCCTGGGGAGGAGGGGCTTGATTATGGAGGCGTGGCCAGGCAGGTTTCACGTTACATTATTGCATATACAGTTGCAGTTTAGGAGAACAAAGATCAAGATAACTCTAGAATGATAATTCTTCAGTCTCTGAAGTGTTTCTCCGCTGTTTTCAAAAGTATGTAAAATAATAATTGTCCCTCTGTGTTTGTTGTAGGGAATGGTTCTTTCTGTTGTCTCACGAGGTGTTGAACCCAATGTACTGCCTGTTTGAGTATGCGGGAAAAGACAACTACTGCCTCCAGATAAACCCCGCCTCCTCCATCAACCCCGACCACCTCAAATACTTCAAGTTCATTGGACGCTTCATTGCCATGGTAACGGTTTATCGCCATATTTAGTCATTGTAAGATTATATTTTTGTGGCATGATTATTTGGCTTAAAACAAGCCTGGAATAAGAAGCACACAACAAGTTTAGGCTCTCAGGATTAGTGATAGACCGATATATGCAGATATATCAGGCGTGCCCAAATAATCGCCCGATATTTGGCCATTTTGCTATTATTGGCATTGGGCAATTAATCGGCCATGCCTATACATTGGTATTGCCGATAAATCAGTCTATCACTAATCCTAATAGATAACCGTGTTAACCATGACCGATAACGATACTGTAAGTGTTAACTTTCCCTTGTGTCCGTTCTAAAATCTAACAATAGATTTGTCAATGGATAGTAAACAATATCAGTTTACAAGGTTTTTTTCTTTTCAAGTTTATGCAAATTAGAAAAAAATATTGCATTAAAAAAAGTGTTTCAGTTTAGACTTTTTTGTGCATTTTGATTTGCAGTTGTTAAATTGTATTATGTTTATCAGCGTTTATATCTGCCATCCTGCTCTCTAAATGTATCAGCATCAACCACAAATACGTGGGGGCCTGGGTAGCTGAGGGGTAAAGACGCTGGCTACCAACCCCTGGAGTTTGCTAGTTTGACTCTAGCTAGGTTTCCTAAGCAACCAAATTGGCCCGTTTGCTAGGGAGGGTAGAGTCACATTGGGTAACCTCCTCGTGGTCGCTATAATGTGGTTCTCTCTCTCGGTGGGGCACGTGGTGAGTTGTGCGGGGATGCTGCGGTGGACAGCGTGAAGCCACTACACACACGTCTCCGTGGCAACGCGCTCAACAAGCCACATGATAAGATGCACAGTTTGACAGTCTCAGATGTGGAGGCAACTGAGATTCGTCCTCCGCCACCCGGGTTTAGGCGAGTCACTACGCCACCACGAGGACTTAGAGTGTGTTGGGAATTAGGCGTTCCAGATTGAGGAGAAAAAGGGCCAAAAAAAGGTATTGGTAGACCATTACTCACTCCTGTTACATTAAACCTATTTGTTCTATATTTGTGATTTCTGCAGGCTTTGTTTCATGGGAAGTTCATTGATACAGGCTTCTCCTTGCCGTTCTACAAGCACATCTTGAACAAGCCTTTGGCTCTGAAAGACCTGGAGTCCATTGACCCGGAGTTCTACAACTCTCTCATCTGGATCAAGTCAGTTTACCTGCGTTAATGTATTCATGAATGTTCAACAAGAGTAAATACAGCTGTAACTCCCTCCTCATGACCTCGACATCAGTAATACCTTTTATGAAACCTTTCTGATGCATTCATAACACCTTATAACACAATTTGATAGCACATGCAAATGTTTGAGGTGTCTTTAGTGATGATGCAATGTAATGCGCACCTCCAGCATGCCACGGTTGTGGGTTTGATTTCCTGAAAACCAAGTCTTTGTTAGAAGCGTCTACAAAATGCATGATCATGAAAATATACTCTTTATTATTTGTATCATAAGGCAGTAGCAATACCTTTTGAGATGCATTGTGGCTTGAGGCATCATAGAATGATTTTCCAAGACAACTTCCTGTGTGAATGTGTTACAGAGTGTTGCTTGCAGATGTGGTGTGATTGTAAACACTACCGATGCTCCTCATAGCTGTGAAAGAGCTGTTCACTGACACATCTTTAGCTCACATGTGACTTAATTGTCTGTGTGTCAGGGATAATAATATTGAGGAGTGTGGTCTGGAGATGTTCTTCTCCGTGGATAAGGAGATTCTGGGCGAGGTGTCGACTCAAGAGCTGAAGCCAGATGGCGGGAACATCCAGGTCACAGAGGAGAACAAGGAAGAATACATCAGGTGCATCTCATTCTCATAATTAAACTCAGCGCTGTTAATGAGGGACTCCACACTGACACACATGTAGCCCTGAATGTGAATGTGTCAGTGCTAATGTTATTTCCTGCAGTAGTTGCTCAGTTTGGTTTTCTGTTTCACACTTTCGGGTGATGTCACAATAGCTCTAAAAACGAGTGAGTGGCCCTTCTAGGCAACATTTTTAGGGGATCATCTAGGATGACGTTACAAACAGTAGGCAAGATTTATTATGCATTTTTACCTTGATTTTTAAGGGTTACCATGTTTATTGTGCAGTTTAAATTCCAAGCACACATACAGTACATATATATATATATATATATATATATATATATATATATATAAACTCAGCAAAAAAAAGAAACTTCCCAGGACCCGGTACCGGGTCTGCAGAGTTGAAGAGGTTATATATGAATAAATGACTTTTTAAGGTGTATGTTTATTAAGCGCTCCGTAAAAAGTACAACCATTTGAGTTACAATTAGTCATCATAATCGCCCCTAAAATAGACAATCGCAATTATTTGTATGGCAACTAATCGTTAGCCAAATTTCATAACCGTGACAGCCCTGCAAAATGTTCAAAAATTTGAGAGAAAAAACGTTATTCACTACTCTTGCGCTGATTAGCTTAGCAACATGCTAACACTGGCCTCCATTGAAATCAACTGTGAACTGATTTATTTGGTAGCTAGGACAATAATTGCATCGCATTCACTGTTAGTTGGTTGTAAATGTTCTTTTCTCTGTATGTTCAGACTGGTAGCAGAGTGGCGTTTGTCTCGTGGTGTTGAGGAACAAAACCAAGCGTTCTTTGAGGGTTTTAATGAGGTTCTTCCACAGCAGTACCTGCAGTATTTTGATGCCAAAGAGCTGGAGGTGAGAGACAAACACTCTTAAATACTCCAGCAAGTCTTTTACAAGGACTGGAGTGTAAGAAAGCTCATTTCAGCCCATGTATGTTTTCAGTGTTCAGTTATTAATGGTGCTTTTGTCGTAGGTGATGCTGTGTGGCATGCAGGAAATTGATTTGAGTGACTGGCAGAAGCACACGATATACAGACATTACACATGTACCACCAAACAGATCGTCTGGTTCTGGCAGGTCAGTGATGAATCAGTGATGGGCATTTTGCAATAATCACGATTAGGACATTGTTAGACCTGAAGAGTTAGTAATGCCTCTCTTTCTCTCTCTAGTTCGTTAAAGAGATGGACAATGAAAAGCGCATGAGACTGTTGCAGTTTGTCACCGGTACCTGCCGTCTGCCAGTCGGAGGATTTGCAGACCTGATGGGTGAGATATGTTATAGATCTGCACTGATCGTCACATTTCAAACATCTCTTTACGGTTGAGTGATGTTGAGACGGAGCTGATGGTTTGTTTACAGGGAGTAACGGGCCGCAAAAGTTCTGCATTGAGAAAGTTGGGAAAGAGAACTGGCTACCTCGCAGTCACACCTGGTAATCTCACTCATCCTTTATAACCCTCAATTCATGTCAAACATTATATTTGTGTTTGCAACTCTCTTGATATCCGTGTTACTTATTAGTTTCCAGTTAAGACATTTTTTATTCCAGCTTGAACTATGTAAGTATGGGGGGTCATCTTGTTTCAGACGAGGCGTTTCTTTGGTTCCGTGGTTGCATCCAGTGTTGGGTGTAATCCAATTACAAAGTAATTAGTTACTGTAATCTAATATTTTAGTAAAAGTTGTGTAATATATAACATTTTAAATGCTTGTAATCAGATTACAGTGACTGACCTTCAGTTAATTATATTACTTTAAATTACATTATAGAGTTATGCTTATTTCTAATATATTATTTATGTTGAGTACATGATTTATGGTCCCGTAACGAATCATAGTAGTTATTTTTTTTAACTTAATTATACATTTATACTTATGCATTTATGCATTTATGCATTTGGCAGACACTTTTATCCAAAGAGACTTACAGAGCACTTATTACAGGGACAATCCCCCCGGAACAACCTGGAGTTAAGTGCCTTACTCAAGGACACAATGGTGGTGGCTGTGTGGCTCGAACCAGCAACCTTCTGATTACCAGTTCTGTTATTTAGCCCACTACGCCACCACCACTCCTACATTCAATTCTAGGGCTGCAACTAACGATTATTTTGATAATCAACTAATCTAACGATTATTCGACTATTCAGGTGATTCATTAGCACTTACACTACTACTG
Source organism: Moxostoma hubbsi (assembly GCA_032164185.1). Lineage (NCBI taxonomy): Eukaryota > Metazoa > Chordata > Actinopteri > Cypriniformes > Catostomidae > Moxostoma > Moxostoma hubbsi. The sequence goes on along the minus strand of JAVLUX010000020.1, from coordinate 37,229,836 downwards.
ACAACTACCACTATTACTGACAGTTTACCTTGTGCCGGAGTAAAAAGATTGTTTTAAACGTGCTTCCTAACAATAAAGAGAACAAAAGCATCTTTTAAGAACTCAGTACAAAATTCACTTGTTTTCCATTTAAAAATATAAAAAAAATCCTTAAAACAAGATACTTTTACTTGAGAAGCAACATCAGAGAATAGATCATGAATAAATGTAAGTGTATTTTGTATGTACACTGATGAGCCAAAACATTATGACCACTCACAGGTGAAGCGAATAACGTTGATCATCATGTCGACATTTAGTCGTGATTTATTTACAATTTTATGCAATTGAAAGAACTGCTTCAATTCAAGTTAATGACACTTGCAAATCCTTCTTTTCTGTTCTAGTTTTAATCGTCTAGATCTGCCGCCGTACAGGAGTTACGAGCAGCTGAAGGAAAAGCTCATGTTCGCCATTGAAGAGACGGAAGGTTTTGGACAGGAGTGAAATAGATGCAGAACACACACACACAGAGGATATTCAGTCCATCAGGAGATCACGAAAGCTCATTTTCATGCAATACATCGTGTGCTGGTGAGAGATCAGACCTCGCATCTATGATCCATCACACAGGTGTATTATGGGTAAATGGGGTTTCTGCGCTCACCTGTCACATGGTATTAATGTCTGGAAGAGATTAGCAGGATTTACGGATGCATTGGAGGAAGTGTGTAAAATATGTGACATATGATTAATCCAGCAAATGTTTCTTCTGAAGTGTCCCACAATTATCATAACGAATCGAGAAAGCTCTGTGAATGTTTTTATGTTCACACCCTTGTGCCTTTTTCCTCACTGTCATTCAAACGAAATATATAACTATGTAGCATTATTTTTAGTTACAAATATCTGAGATGCCTCAATTTGTTGTTGCAGTTTTCTTGATTATATCAGAACTGACAAATGATTCACTTTCAAACGTTGACAAGATTATGTCTGCGCCATATTTCATCAAAACAATCACACAAAAAAAAGGCAAATTATGTTTTGAGAGAATGAAGTGTGTTATCAAAACCATTAAGATTTTTGGGATTGTGACATTATTTTCATGACAGTTTTCCCTCCAAAATTCCCATTTCTATAGTCTGGGAAATGCATCGCATTCTTGTTATCGTAATGCATAAATCTCAAATTATTTTTACTATAAAATCAGTGAAACACATTTTGAGGTCCATTTCAAATGTTTTACATTTTCATCGTTTTCATGAAAATTAGCCACATCTTCCCCAAAAAGTGTCATTACTGTAATGTAAAAAAATAATAATGACCATTATGCAAAATAAATGTGAAATTAGATTGTTTTACCTTCAATTTTAGTGAAACCTGTTGGAAATTACTGTCATGCAAAAATTTAAATATATATAATGTATAAAATTCTACTTATTTTTACTATAAATTCAGTTAAACCAATTTTTAGGACCATGAAGATGTTTTGCATTGTTAAAAAAAAAAAAAATCATGACAATTAAGCACATTTTCTCCCCCAAAAATGTCCAGTATTCTAATGCAAAAAAATACAATAAAATAAAAAATGTCTGTTATGCAAAAATGTGAATTATTTTTTACTATCAAACCAGTAAAAGTAATTTTAGGACCATTTAAGATGTTTTGCATTGTTTCATTTTTATTTATTTTTTCATGAAAATTAAAAATATTTGTAAAACTTTAAATTTGACATTATTTTCTACCAAAAATTTAGTGAAACCTATTTTAAGGGCAATTTAAATGTTTTGCATAGTTATATAGTTTTCAGAATAATTAAGCATTTTTCTCATGTTTAAAAATAAAAAATACAATTTACTATATTAAAAGCAGAGACTGTGTACAGCCATCAGTGTTCACAAACCTGCTTTGTTTAAACCATTTGTTGTAAATTTGGTAAAACTGGTTGATTTCTCATCTGTACTCCGCAGTTCTGATCTTGTAGTGATCTCCTTTCTACTTTGTTTTCTTAATAGTTGGCATATGAATTCTGGAGGAAGATTGTTTACACATTTAAAAATCATTTTAATAACAGAAAATGTATATTATTTTCAAAACTATGTTAACTCTGATGTTTCAGTGATGCCATCTTATTAATTCCTTTCCATTATTTTAAATGATTGTTTGTATAATGAGATAAATAAGTAAATAAAGCAGGATAAATGTGACCATTGCATGCATATATATCTGCTATAATGGATGTACTGTAAATGGTCCATTCATATGAAAACAATTCCGGTTTGTTCTGATGGTTCTACACAGCCTCACAATGACATCATCATTTAGAATCTAAAATAACACTGAGAGATTTAAATTCATCAACTGCCATTATTTGCCCTTTGAGTGATATTTGAATTTTTGGAACGCAAAAATTCTATTTATTTAGACTAGAATAGCAGTGAAACCGATTTTTAGCACCATTAATATGTTTTGCGATGTCATTTTGTTTTTTTGCATGGCAGTGAAGTACATTTTCTCCTAAAAATTCTCAATATTCTAATGTGAAAAAACGATCATTTAAATTGTACAGTAGAATAGTCATTTACAATGTAAATATAATCATTTATGTCATACTAAATTTCAGTTTGGCTGATTTTAGTAAAAAAAACAATTATATGTTTACACATATTTATTACCTATAATGTGCTTACGATGTCATAATGCAAAAACATTCTTAATGGTCCTAAAAAGGCTTCATTTCCTTTATGCAAAACATATATTTCTAACCATTCTTGTTGAGATTCACCCTTGGAGTATTAAACCGGCTGAGAGACCAAACCTGAGAATGATAAAGATGATAAATATTACTGTTATTTCAGGAAACTCAAGAATTGATAGTGTCTGAATCCATCAGTCTGTTTATTAAGGACAAGAATAGAGTAGTGAATTATTTTACTGGAATTGTGTCATTTTAGATGCAAAACATGCAACTCTGGCCTTTAATCCCTGAAATAAATATGCGAGTTTATTTTGGACTGCAATGACGAGGGGTTTAAGAGTGGCGCATTTATTACTGGTAAACATGTGGGAATATCAATGGAGTAGCAAATGCTCTAATTCTATTGGATGTCTGAATTTTAAAGGCATCTTATTACATATTCTGGAGATCTCTTTGACTGGTCAGAGTGTACTTCTTAATGCTTCTTAGATTATTTGAAGATTTACTAGTCTAAACCACTGGAGCGGCGCTATAGAGCCCAAAAGAAAAAAACCCTCTCATGATTTACCACATTAATGTGGTTCAGTGCAACACATTATGAGTGATTATAACTGCAAAAATCAGTATTTGTTGTCTTGTCTTTTAGTAAAAATATCGAAACATCCTTATAACAAGATACATTTACTTGAGAACAAAATTGCAGGTGTCCAAGCGTACATCTAAAATTGCATTGAAATTATGCATAAAAGAAGAACATTTAAAGGTGTGCTGTAAGCGATTTTAGCCCAAGAGGAGCCATTTGGATTAGCCACGCCCACCTCTTTCCAAAACCAAATTAGTTTTGAGACCGATAGTGAGCAGAAACAGCGGGGAAATAGCGCCCTCAACTGTTAACGGTTATGAACAACATGGCATAAAATGGAATTAAGCCTAAATAATTAGCTGCAAATATAATGCAATGGAAAAATTGCTTATTGCACCTTTAAGAAATCAACAATGTATATTAATTGGAAACAGTTACTTTAGAATTTAACCAATGAAATCCCTGAGACGATTGTTATAAACCATGAAATGACTTTTATTATTATTATTATTATTATTACTTCTCATCTTCCGACTGATCCGTGTAAATCAAACCGCTTTCACTCTGTATATGAACTGAAACTGTACATGGTGTGTATACTCATTCTCATCTCTGTTTAAAAAATAAACAACATGATTTTAGTATTAAAGTAGAAGCGACGGCTTTGAAAAACACTTCAGAGGTTTATTTACCAGTTGATTTGTATGGATTGTAAAATGTGAAAAACAATGTTGAATAAATAATTAAATGGAAAATGATTTTCATTTGGTGTTTAAGATGCTTATATGTCTATAATGCAAGAAATTATTACTAGGATTGATTGCTTAACCGTTGGGCATTTACTATTAAGTTCTTCTTAGCCCGTACATGCTACAGTGGGGAAGTTTGGGGTATTATCAGAGGATTTTGAGGAATGTTTGAGAGTTTGGCCATGACAACTTCCTCCTCTTGCTCAATTCAGAACATCAAATACAATGTGAATAAAATATAATGGGGGGGGGGGGGGGGGTTGTGTGTTGGGCATGAATGTAATGTAATGGTAATTGACAGATATGCCTCAAAAGTTCTGTTGTATAATTATTTGATACATGAATTTCACAGTTTTCTTCAATAACATAATATACAAACTTTTAACCAAGCACACGTTGCTTATATTCAGCAAATACTCATTTTAAAATATCTGTTACAGTATAATCATTACAGTCACTTTTACTTTATTAAATTAAGCTGTCATTTATCCCAACATAAAAGTCACTTTTGGCACTGCCATTTTAAATAGATCGATATAAACATTGAAACCACTTTTTCACAAAAAAACTCTAGATAGTGCCGTAAACATGACACTTACATTCCATAGGTTGTTTGGCTCGTCAGCTTGAACAGAGTGAAACGGGAGCCGTCAAATGTTGTGTATCATATTTGATACACACGGCTTTATAGGGTAAAAGGGGGCGTTCACTCAGGATGCATACTTGCGTACAATGAAATGTAACTGAAAGCAGAGGTCTTAGATGTCCACCCTTCCACACATGTACATAGATAAAGAAATACCTTTTAGCTAAAGTCACCTTTTCTGAAGCTAATTTGCCCCAATTTTTTGGTAGTTTTCTACATTTTCCATATTAATATTATAACATATATAACATTTTCAAGGGTTACTTTAAGCTTAAACACTTAAACTACAAAATCTTTAAATACAAAAAACAAATCCACTGAAAATATACATCTTAAACACCTGCTATGACTTTTGTTCACCTCACATGAGGTGCATCCCTGAAATAAAAATCTAGCTCAGAATGCAATAACGCCTCCTTTGTGAACGCCCCCGTAACACTTCGACAACGTATCCAACAGACGGAGTTCTCAAATCTGAGAAAAAAGAAATGAGCCGTAATGTTTTAATATAAAACAAAGAACTATTAAAGATGATAAACAGGGATTTGAGCCCTGAACTTCTACGATAGAAAACATCATAGATGTTTTTTTAAAACGACTTTGAAGGTCCTTAAAACCGTCTAAAGTTGTTTAAGTTCTTCCCACTGAAGATTCGTAAACAAGACAGCACAAGATTGATATATTAATTCATATGAAATGTCTTTGTACCAGCAAATACATGTTCAGTGTATTCAGGGGTATACATTTACAACTGTAGTGTGTACTGTAGCACTTCTAGAGGCACCAAACGGAATTGCAATTTGTTGTGCAGCCCAACATTCGCTCAACCAGCGGCGTACGTTTGGGGGCGGAACTACCGGTTCTGTTTGGTGCTGCTAGTGGCTCAGAAATGGAAACACACTTCCGATTAAATCTTTGTCTTTCAAATCATGCAGACGTTCTCCATCAGTCCACTGTTTGGAAGCACATGGGTTCTGACAGTAGCCTGATGGCTCCGCCTCCTTCCTGCATGGGATCCAGCCCCGCCCCGCCCTCCAAACCATCAGACCTTCCCTCTTCCTCCTCCTCCATCTGCTTCTCTCCACTATTCATTCCCATAATTTCATCCTGCTGTATCTCCCCTTCATCATCCTCGTCCTCATCTGCAGTTTCTCCATGTTCATCTGGTTCCACGGCGGGACATTCGACCCCTGTACCTGAAAAACATCAAAACATGCTGTTTTAGAGGAGGCGCAAAGATTGTTTCGATATAAAACGTTGTGTGTGAAAAAAGATTCACTCATGTGTTTATATTTACCCTGTGTCCCTCGTGCCCCCTCTGCGCCCCCTGTCGCCGCCCCTGCCAGCGGGCACTTGTGTTCTCTGTAGTATTTGTGGCGGGTGAAGCCCTTGTTACAGACGGCGCAGCGGAAGCGATAGTCATCTGTGTGCGAGCGCTGATGTTCCAGCATGTGTGCGCGACGACTGAACGACTTCTGACAGAACTGGCACTTATACGGCTTAATACCTGCACGACAGAGAGAGAGAGAGATATCCGATCACTTCATAGAGATGATATTAAACCAATAAGCCATTTGAGAACTCCTTACGGTGATTCTACCATGGTAAAGGGTGGTAAAATCTCCGTAATGCACAACATCTTGTGACTTTGTTTGAAGGAAACGTTCAATAAATCCTCAATAATTGTCTGTGAGGACATTCTCACCTGAATGACAGAGAATATGAGCTTTCAGTTTGTCCGGCCGGTTAAACTCTTTGGAGCAGCCCACGTGGGTTCTAGCACAAATGCAAAAAGAAATCATGATAAAGCACATTGACGAATCCTACCATGTTGTCTGATTTCATGCCTGTAACTCACTTGAAGGGGCATTTATATTTCTTGAAGGGCTCGTGAATCAGCATGTGTCTCTTAACTTTGTCTTTCCTGTTGAAGGTGGCCTCACACACAGAACATTTATACGGTTTCTCTCCTACACAACAAAGAAAAACTCACTAAACATCAATAACAACACAGTACTGAGTCAGACACAAGTTAAACACATTTACAGGGATGCACCGAGAGGGCATTTTATGACTGATACCGACTATAGCAATAGACTATAGGCCGATACCATTATTTTGCCTCTAAATGTATTTTGGAATTATGCTTCAAAGATGTACAAAGAGGCACAAAAGAGGAAACGATAAAAATGATAACATGATTGATGTGAAAAAAATATACTTTGTACTCTATAGTTTACACGTACTGTATTTGATATAACATGACAAATTCATTATATGCATATGTTGGGAAATTGCACTGAAATGTCAATCATATCATGGAAAATAAACAGCTTTAATTAAAGGACCAAAACCCCCTTTTATATTCTGCATCATAGTTGTATAATGGATAATGCCGACCAGACCACTAGAGGGCGCCGCATGCTCACACAGCACTGACTGAAGTGCTGAATGCAGAAGTGCAGCCTTTTAAGGTTTAGTGCAAGGTCATATTGTAATTTCAATCTTAATTCAATCAATCATGCACCATTAATGGATTTATTTTGGATATCAAAGCATTTTGATCTGTAACCTATAGGTAAGTGCCATTTTCACAACTCTCACGTCCGTTTATGAAGTTTTTTCCGCATTAAAGTGAGAGCAAGAAATAATGTACATTAAAATATTACATGTTTTTAGAAGTGTCAACCCTTCTACATATTGTGGCTATTATTATTTCTGGATTGTGCATTTAAATTTGCAGAATTTTTACAAAATGTGTTACTAATTATAAAAATAAACCATCGGTTTTTCATATCGGCATTTTCATGCTTATAACTGATATGCTGATTGTTTTAATGGACTGTAATTGGCTGCTAAATATCAGCGATAGATATATAGATATAGATAGATAGATATAGATAGATAGATAGATAGATAGATATATATATAGATAGATAGATAGATATATATATATATATATATATATATATATATATATATATATATATATATATATATATATATATATATATACACCGATACATCGGTGCATCCCTACGTTTATGTATCTGTCGCACCTGCTCAGTTCATTCACTCGTATGTTTTCAGTAAAATGACTTAAAGGTGCACTAAGTAAGTTTTTGCTAATTAAAAAAGTTTTACACAAAGACATGAATGGCATTTCTTAGAAATATGTTGAAAATGATGTACACTTACATGAGCTGAAGACTCCAGTCATATCTACTGTAATAGCTGTTTAATTTTACATGGAGCGGGTCGCCCCCTCATGGGCACTGCCATGCTGACAACACTTGGCACTCTGTCACGCAATGGTCATCAATAGTACCAATGATGGTACGCAGAGGTGGGTAGTAACACGTTACATTTACTCTGTTACATTTACTTGAGTAACATTTTGGGGGAAATGTTACTTTTAGAGTAGGTTTAAAAGTGGGTACTTTTTACTCTCACTCAAGTAAATTTCTAATGATGTTTTTTTACTTCTTTACAATGTGCGGCGTTACTAGATAATTACTAGAAATGTTTCCAAAACTCTCTTCTTATTGACCAATTCATCCAGATCTGACAAGAGCCCTTAAAGGGATAGTTCACCCAAAAAATATTTATTTATATAAAATGTATATCAAATTATTTACTCACCCTCATGCAACCCCAGATGTGTGACTTTCTTTCTTCTGCTGAACTGAAATTAAGATTTTTAGAGGACTTTCTCTGCTCTGTAGGTCCATACAATGCAAGTGAATGGGTGGCAACATTTTAACGCTAAACAAACAAACATAAATCAGCATAAAAGTAATCCATAACACTCTAGTGGTTAAATCAGTATCTTCAGAAGTGATGTGATAGGTGTGGATGAGAAACAGAGAAATCACTTTCACTTTCTTCTTGTGTTTTTGGTGATTCACATTCTACTCTGCATATCGCCCCTGCTGTCTAGCAAAAAATGACAAATATTGAGCTGTTTCTCACCCACACCTCTCATATCACTTCTGAAGACAAGGATTAAACCACTGGAGTCTTATGGATTACTTTTATGCTGCCTCTATGTGCCTTTGGAGCATCACAATTTTGGCCTACAGAGCTGAAATATTCTTTTAAAAATCTGAATTTGTGTTCTGCAGAAGAAAGGAAGTCATACACATCTGGGATGGCATGAGGGTGAGTAAATATTATCTCTTTAAAGTGATAGCTCAGCCATAATTTATTATTCTGTCATAATTTCTCTACCCTCATGTTGTTCCAAACCAGAGTGAGGCTTTGTATTCTGTGGAACACAAAAGATGTTAGATAGAATGTTCGGGACTGACAGTCTCAGTCACCATTCACTTTCAATATATATATATATATATATATATATAAAAAGTAAATAGTGACTCAGGCAAATATTCTGTCTAATATCTCCTTATTGTGTTGCATGGATGAAAGAAAGTCATGCAGGTTTGGAACAACATGGTGGTGAATGATGACAGAATTTCCATTAATGATAATAATAATTCTGTAGTACATGTTCAATGTGTATTGTGTAATTTAATACAGGGGAGTAAACGTCTATTGTGTCATTTGTGAAAGTAACGAGTTACTCACTACTTGAGTACTCCTTTAATTGGATACTTTCTTACTCTTACTCAAGTAATTATTTATGTTAGTACTTTTAATTCTACTTGAATAATTTTGTATTTTTTGAAGTAATCGTGTTTTTACTTGAGTACAGTTTGAGTACCTCTGATGGTACAGTACTGATAAACGGGGGTGTGAAAGTGGAAAGATGAAATGTCCAAACAAGAGGTCCCAGCTGGAGTGATGAAACAGCTACAAGCTGCAGCGCTCACGGCGCAGATCAAGGATAAGTAGCGCGACTTAAAATGTCAAGCTCAACCACAAAGCGGCGTTCAGCCGACCGAGAGCTCGCAAGTCACGCAATAACATGCGGAAATCCGTTAGGATTGGACAGAAGAATGTCCATTATAGGAGTGTGTGTAATATGAGACGGATAAAAACACTGGGACAGATAGGACGAGTAAGAGCCAGATAAACCCTTGCTACAATCTTACTTAGTGTACCTTTAAGACTTAAATCTTTAAACATGCTTCATCCATCTTCATACTTACAAATAAATGAGTATGTTATACATCTTAAAGCAAAATGAAACAAACATTCATGAATGATTTTAGAGTACCTGAGTGGATCTGTGTGTGTAGTTTGAGGTAGTGTCCGGTTTTGAAGAACTTTTTACAAATCTGACATTTAAATTTTCCCCCAGCACCGTGAGTTGCAAGATGCCGCCGTAAATAACGCTCACAGGGAAATACCTTCAACACAACAACACACATCATTTGCCGTGCTTCATCACAATACCAATAATGGGAGAAAGCGCAACGTTATATTTCATCTACATACTGATTGGATACAACAGAAAAAAACAATCAGATTTTCAGACGTTACCTTCTGGCAGCTAGGACAGGGGTAGTTATGAGTCGCGTTCAGCAGATGCTGTTGAAGAGCTTCCTGTGAGGAATATTTACTCTGACACTTCATACATCTGTACAAAACAAACAATAGTGGCATGTTTAATTCACTTTCAATTAAAGTCGCTAAACTGGTAGAACATGGCGCTTGCAACACTCAAGGGCACGAGCTTCATTTTCAGGGAACACACAAACAGCTGTGGCTCAGGTGGTAGAGCGGGTCGGCCGCTAATCACAGGGTTGGTGGTTTGATTCCCGGCCCACACGACTCCACATGCCGAAGTGTCCTTGGGCAAGACACTGAACCCCAAGTTGCACCCAATGGCAGCCTAGCGCCTTGCATGGCAGCTCTGCCGTCATTGGTGTATGAGTGTGTGTGTGAATGGGTAAATGAGTCGCAGTGTAAAGCGCTTTGAATACCGCTACGGTTAACAGGTTCCAACTCAGGGTGGTACAGTGCAACAGATTTGCTCGGATCTGCCATTAAAATGTATAAAATGCGACAACAATCGATTTGAACCCATTCACATATGTGCGATTAGTGTCATTTCCGCCTACAAGGAGCGTTGCGACCAAGACCACGTACAATGCGTTGGATGTCTGCTTTGCCATTGCCAAATCTCGAGTGCTCGAACTTTCTGAAACATATTCTACAGAAGTACCTGAACGCAGACGCACCGATGCTCGATTTCACGAGAAATATGTCTGACTGCAATTCATAGCCCACCGCATGTCAACGTTGCCTCAAGGGGCGCTATAGCGAACAATACTGTGAACTGTCCACTTTTCAAGAGTTTGACCGCTGGATTATAAATGTGTGTTTAAACTCGTTTTTTCGCAAGTAACGCGAAGCCACGAGCATTCCCGCTTCTCTTCCGGAATAGGACAGGAGGAGGGGCTTCTATGGCTTCATTCATAGTAAAGCACGACCGATAGCTGGAATCAAGTAGACGCGCATAATTCCTTGAACTGTAGTCCAACTTTCCTCCGAGCGATGTCTTTATTCGTCCGGTCTCTGTACATGTATGACGTTGTGTCACACACCGATACAACAATGTTTAAATAAATGTTTCCAGATTTCTTCTGCTACTACGTCAGTACGTCGGTGACATCCGGACAATCTCAACGCTGATAGGTTTTTTAAATTCGCATCTATTCGCATCTTTGCAATGACTTTGTACGTAATCGTGCTGTGCGAAACGATCGCTTCGCGTTGTATGTGAACGCACCATTACAGAAATCACATTTCACTTCGTGATTCTTTTGAAAATCGAAAATGAACAAAATGGACCGTACAATCACATTCCTTTCATTTGATATACCATCTGTCTATTTAAGTGCTGTTTTAAAGACTTTTATGTTCATGTTAATGTTTCTAAAACATTACCTCTAGGTGGCGCTCATTTGCGACGCTAATGTTTTCCTAGTTTTGTTATTTATGTATCATAAATGCAGAAAATTTCAGATACTAAGCTTTCAAACGATACCCCATATGACTGACTTGTGCATTCGTGTATTGTGTAAACTATTTTGTGACATAGTGACATTTACCTTGACCTTTTTTAACCTTAGCGGTATTCAAAGCACTTTACACTGTGACACATTCACCCATTCACACACCAGTGATGGCAGAGCTGCCATGCAAGGTGCTAGCCTGCCATTGGAAGCAACTTGGGGTTCAGTGTCTTGCCCAAGGACACTTCGGCACGTGGAGTCATGTGGGCCGGGAATCGAACCACCAACCCTGCGATTAGTGGCCGACCCGCTCTACCACCTGACCCACAGCCGCCCTGTTCTGATCAGAGTTTAACTATTGATTATATTAGCAGGGTGTGTGTGTGTGTGTGTAGTTCTGACCTGTAGTAGTTGGTGTCTTTGCGCTGGTTCTGTTGAGGACAGAAACTGTGGGAGTACTGGTGTAGTCCCAGCTCAAAAAGTGAAGGAAACACTTTACTGCATTGATGACACTGATACGTCAACTGCTCCTGATGTGTGTGAATGTGCTCGAGAAACTGATCCAACTTCTGAAAGGTCTGAGAGCAGCTCTTCACTACACAGCCGTACACCTGCCAAGACCGGAAGTGCCAACGGAAGCACGTACGATTAAATCTGAACGGGTTTCAAAGCACTTTGAACTTTTTCTCATTCAGATTGTCCACATGTTACTTTGAGGGTTCCCACCCATTTTGACCAATTCAGTGACTTTTCCAGTCATTTGTGATCTCTGGAATCCAATTTTTAGAAATCATTTTTATTTAGACTGAATTGCTAATGAACCGTTAAGAGTGGTTTGTGAACCATTTCAACCAATGAACCCATTTACTTTACATTTTATTGGTTTTATTTCACTTTGGTACACTTGATGTGTTCCCGGTCAAAAATGACCAACCATTGAAAATTAATGGATTAGATTACAAAATACAAGAAATATTACGTTTAAATATGCAATATGAAACATTTATATTCAATTTTATTGGGCCGGTCATTTTTGACCGGGAACACAAAATGTGCTAGCATTTAACAAACACAACACAAGGGTTAATTATGCAAATGAATATACTAATTAACATGCACTAAATCAGTGCATGTTACTCTAAAGAAAATAATGTTTGCTTTCATAATCTTTCATAATCTTTCTCCACCTCTGAAACGTTTCTTTTTGCTGATGTAACTAAGGCAGAGTAGGCGGGCTTAAAATAATATCAACCAATAAAATGACAGCACACTTATCAGGGTCCAATCAGATTCCGATTTAACCTTGTTAATATATCCTCTGTCTATAATACATAAAAATTCAATTTCAGGTTTCTTGACTGTTCCTCTGTGAAATCTCTTCATCTTTGGTGTTGTACCTGTTCGTTCTTGTGCTGGGTCATGTGAGACTTCAGCTGGAAGTAGGTGCTGAATTTGGCTGAGCAGAACTGACACTGATATGAGCTGTCAATCAGGATGATCTGTTTGTCCTGGTTCTGTCCGGTGTGTTTGGCCTCCGCTGAGCTCTGCGTCTCACCGTTTCTCTCCTCTACATGAGAAATCAAACCAAAGCGTAAATCGGAAGTCTGATAACTTAAAGTCGTAGCACATCTCTCTTTAACAAGCTGCGTGATATGAGGTTTCATTCGTGTCTGTGTATGGCAGGCATGACGAGTGAAGCCCTGATGTTTAATGCTTTGAGTTTGGGGTTTGTTCAAATCCGTGATACAGCACCTTGTTCCTGTGTCTCTTCCTCAGTCTGCTCTGAGTTCTCTTCGTTGTTCATTGGAAGCACTCTTACAGTGATGGGCATCCTGGAGGCGGTGCTGTGCACTCCAGCGGGCCAGACCTTGTGTGTTTGCATGTGTTTCTTCACATTGGACTTCTGAGCGAAGGCTCGGCCGCACACGATACATTGGAAGGGCTTCTCACCCGTGTGACTGCAGGGAGGAGAGAACAGCACTGTGTATCTCAGAACTGAGCTGCAGAGTCCTATTGAGTTTTACAGTTCTAAAGTGTTCTAGAACAGAGTTTTAAAGTGGCCTGAACTCATTTTTACTCCAACTAACACTTAAAATGGTTGATTTGCTACTTGTAATTAGAATTATCATGGCACCACCCAGTGGTTGTTCTAGAAAACTGTGGATAGAGTTCAAGAACGGCAAAGTCTGACAAAGTTCTAGAATAACACAGTTCTATCAGTGATGGTTTTTAAGACAGACTCCTATAGTGTTCTAGAACACAAACATGTCATATTGAGTTCTAGAACAACATGTCCTATAGAATTCTAGAACTCAAACATGTCATACTGAGTTCTAGAACAACATGTCCTATAGAGTTCTAGAACACAATGTCATATTGAGTTCTAGACCAACATGTCCTATAGAGTTCTAGAACACAAACATGTCATATTGAGTTCTAGAACAACATGTCCTATAGAGTTCTAGAACAATGTCCTATAGAGTTCTAGAACACAAACCATGTCATATTGAGTTCTAGACCAACATGTCCTATAGAGATCTAGAACACAAACAATGTCATATTGAGTTCTAGACCAACTGTCCTATAGAGTTCTAGAACAGAAACAATGTCATATTGAGTTCTAGACCAACATGTCCTATAGAGTTCTAGAACACAAAGATGTCATATTGAGTTCTAGACCAACATGTCCTATAGAGATCTAGAACAAAAACATGTCATATTGAGTTCTTGACCAACATGTCCTATAGAGATCTAGAACAATAGCATGTCATATTGAGTTCTAGACCAATATGTCCTATAGAGTTCTAGAACACAAACCATGTCATATTGAGTTCTAGAACATCATAACATATAAAGTTCTACAACACCAACAAGATCTTTACATTTCTGGATCATCAACTTGTCCTAGACAGTTCCAGAAAGAGAACATGCACTATAGAGACCGAGAACATAAACATGCCCTATAATGTTCTAGAACACCAACTTGTCCTATAAACTTCTAGAATGACAACATGTCCAACAGAGTTCTAGAACAACAATATGTCCTATAGAATTCTAGAACACCAATATATCCTGTAAAGTTTTTCAACACCAACTTGACCTACAGAGTTCCAGAACGACAAAATGTGCTATAGAGTTCCAGAACGACAACATGCTCAATAGAGTTCTAGAACAACATGTCCAATAAAATTCTACAACACCAACATGTCCTAGAGTTTGAGAACGTCAACATGTCTTATAAATTTATATAGCACCAACAAGACCTATAGCGTTCTAGAACACCAACTTGTCTAATAGAGTTTCAGAATGACAACATGTACAATAGAGTTCTTGAACAACAACATGTCCTATAAAGTTATATAGCACCAACAAGACCTATAGCGTTCTAGAATACCAACTTGTCTAATAGAGTTTCAGAATGACAACATGTACAATAGAGTTCTAGAACAGCAACATGTCCTATAAAGTTCTAGAACACCAACTTGTCTAATAGAGTTTCAGAATGACAACATGTACAATAGAGTTCTAGAACAGCAACATGTCCTATAAAGTTCTAGAACACCAACTTGTCTAATAGAGTTTCAGAATGACAACATGTACAATAGAGTTCTAGAACAGCAACATGTCCTATAAAGTTCTAGAACACCAACTTGTCTAATAGAGTTTCAGAATGACAACATGTACAATAGAGTTCTAGAACAGCAACATGTCCTATAAAGTTCTAGAACACCAACTTGTCTAATAGAGTTTCAGAATGACAACATGTACAATAGAGTTCTAGAACAGCAACATGTCCTATAAAGTTCTAGAACACCAACTTGTCTAATAGAGTTTCAGAATGACAACATGTACAATAGAGTTCTTGAACAACAACATGTCCTATAAAGTTATATAGCACCAACAAGACCTATAGCATTCTAGAATACCAACTTGTCTAATAGAGTTTCAGAATGACAACATGTACAATAGAGTTCTAGAACAGCAACATGTCCTATAAAGTTCTAGAACACCAACTCATCCTGTAGTCCTAGAACAACAACATATCCTATATAACTCTAAAGCAACATGTCCAAAAGATTTCTAGAACAACATGTCCCAATCAAGTTCTTGAACGTGTTCTATTGAGATCTAGAATGCCTTAGTACAACACTTTCCTGTAGAGTTCTAGAACTGAACGACAAAGTTTTAAACATAGTTCTAGAGCTCGACAACAACAGAGTCCTGAAGAGGTAAAAATGCAGAATTATTTTGAATTCTACAACAACACAGTCTTATAAAGTTCTAGAACATCAGAGTTCTAAAGCATTCTGAAACAGAATCCTGTAGAGTTTGATTACAGCAGGGTTCTAGAGAGGTCTAGCCTGAGCTCAGATAACACAAGATTTATTGTTCTATAAGTATCTTAAAATCTCCTTGATCAAAAATCCAAATGTTCGGTAAAAACACAAATTGCCATCTCCATATTTACTAAAGATCATAGAGCAGTGAGTTGTCTATGTCATAAATACATCACAAGCTTTGGCCCAAGTCCGAATGAAACTTTACTGTTAGATCTTAGTTAGATCTTTGACAACACATCCGAATTAAAAGCTCAAAACAGACTGTGACAGGGCGGAGGGCGGGGCCGGGTCGTGATTATACACACCCGGGCCCTTATCAGTCTAATTAAGCCTCTGAGAGGGATAAAGGCCGACTGCAGATGGTGGTGCGGGATGTGTGTGTTTGTGTCTTTTGTTTAAGTTTTTCATTAAAATATTATTTATATTGTCAAGCCGTTCTCGCCTCCTCCTTTCCCTTATATCCGTTTTAAACAGACATTTGCCAATATATATATATTTAACCCCCTGAGTTCATTTACTGGGATTATTTAAAGACCCCCTTACAACAACACTAATTTACCTGCGAACATGTTGCTGTAGGTCAAAATTCTTGGTGAAAACTTTGTCACAAAAACTGCAGTTCAGCTTCTGAGCTTTTCCTTTTGCTTGACCTGCTGGAACAGGAGATCTTTGTCATATCCAAACACACATCACAGAAATGTTGTCAAATAGTCTCATCCATTGACAGTGGTGTTTTCTTCACTTCAACTGGATGTTGTAGCACTAGCAACTAGTGCATCTCTGTAAAACATGTACTATCCTATATATAGTTATTAAAGCTTGCTGATGTAGCCGTATAGACTGATAAACAGCGTAAAGTACCATCCTGTGTTTTCTTGGAGGTTCTGGTTTTCTTTGGGATGATGACCTTATCGTATTCTCCGAGCTGAGAGAGGTTTGTGCTGAGGGTGCAGGGCTTGTTTTTGGAGGTCTGTTTTCCAGGGCTGTAAACTGGAGCCGTAATGAATGCCTGACTCTCCACACACTGACTGGGAACCTGACAGACAACAGCATCTAATCAGATTATTAATGTTCAATACACAGCTTTTGGTACAGAGCAAAACCAGGATGTATTTAAATAACAGTATTTATCATACCTGTATAATATATCTATCATACAGTTTCATTTTGGTGTGAATTAACTACTGAAACTACTGAAAATAAGTGTACCTGAATGGATTGAAATGGCTGCAGACCCAATGAAGGCACCTCTGCAATACAGCCTCCAGCCATAGAGGGCAGTGTGCTGTACACCTGCACTATTGAATTACTGTTACTGGTGGGCACCTGTGAGGAAAGAGGCGTGGCCTGGGTTGGTGGGAGGGGCTGTGGAGGCTGCTGATGGTGCTGCAGGTACGAGGTTCCTGCATGCATGCTTAAGTTACTCTGTAAAACATGAGAATTGTCAAAGATCACATTTATGTTAGTCTCAGACTGTATCACTACCTCAGTTACAGAATGCTCTCCCCTGAATCATGAGGTCTGTGTCTCTCAGGTGTGTTTTTACCTGTATGGAACCATGCATGGCTGCCATTGGCTGATCCAGAGAGCCGAATGCTGAGATGGCCGACATCAAAACCTCATCGCTGACCAACACGTTACCCTGCACCAGCGTGTGTGTAAGAGGAGATTGCGGCACGGTTATATACGTCGACACCTTTAGGAGATACAAACATATTAACAAACAAATAAATACAAATTTACATTTTACTAGTGCAAATGCAATTCTTGGTATCAACAACTGAATTACAACTAGCAAAAATGGCAACTTTTGATATCAGTAATTAGTTTCACTAGTGGCATTATTCATTTCAGATATCTCTAATGTGACTGTAGTAAAAAAGCCTTCTGAGACATCTTAATTTACGCTACAATTTATTGATATCTGAAATCCATTTCTATCAGGAAGACTCGCAGACTTGAGTGAGATTTAAGATGACATTTATTTGATGGATATAAAACAGAAATGTAATGTCTCTCTTTGGCGTAAGCCCCGTCTGGCGGTCCGAGGAAGTTGTACTCGGAACCGTCATATCCTGCCGGAGATAGAAGGCAGGGGCGAGGACTATCCCCGTACAGGACGGGACTCAACAGGTGGTGGTGGGGTGGAGGAGGTTGCCGTGTTAGCACACTGAAACAGCAATGTGATTGTGAGCAGACTTATAAAGGAACGGCTTACATGCGATTGGCTAGGAATTACCCAGCTAATGGTGCGATGATGTACAGCTACTAATCTTCCCGCTAGAACTACGCTGCGCTCACATTTCCAGATATCTGAAACACCAAATCTAACATGTTACTAATGCAGATGTCCATTCCGGATATCAACAATTACAGTATATTACATCTAGCAAAAATGCTAACTTTAGATATCAATAATTGGTTTTCACTAGCTGCAATATTCAATTCAGGTATCGATAATGCATTTTCAGTAGTTGTGATTAAATTGTTGATATCAGGAATGGATAGTGTACTAGTAATAATGTAATTATTGATAAAAAATATTTATAATTTTTACTAGAAAGTGTGCTGTGTATGCTCAAGATCAGGTGAGCTGTACCTGTCTGTTCGCAGGCAGCTGTGGACCCATGCTGATGGAAGGTACGGAGGTGTAGGCATTGTTGGAGGCCAGAGAGACGGTGGCCAGTGACAGGGTGTTGGATTGACACTGCTCACGCTTGTGGGTCATGAATGCCGGTAATGAGTTAAACTGCTTCTTACATTTCCCACAGAGAAACACGTCATCATCATCTGTAAATATAATATCATAAAAACTCTTTTGGCATTTACAGACATATGAGGTACATCCAGGGCTGGAAATGGGGGGAACGTGGGGGAACAGAGTTCCCGGAGTAAATTTCGTGGGGGGCATGGTGCTTCCCGTTCAAACTGGCTACATTAGTTTGGGGAATAAAGGGTATTTCTATCTTTTCTCCACTAAATAGCCTACAAAAGCTTTGCGGGTTCCGCACATAAATGCATGGGAGCTTTTGTGGTGTGTGTGTGTGTGTGTGTGTGTATGTAATTGAATGCCAAATTTATAATAAAATTTTATTTGTTTCAATGATGGCAAAGCCCCATTTTCAGCTGCCATTACACCAGTCTACGAAGAAAATAATGTTTCACATAATCCTCCTTTTAAAAAAGTCAAGTTACTTTAGACTTGCAAGTCAAATTTCAGTTTTAAAAATAACCAAAAAGAAACATATTTCTCCTCAAATTCATCAATCTATTGTTCTTGTGAGAGATGAAGGCTATTCCATGCACTTCTGTTTTGAAAGAATAAAACAAACTTGATCTAACCGGGACAGAGAGAGAAGTGAACAAACCAGATGCCCAACAACAAGAATATAAGTACATCAGAGTCTCTAATTTGAGGAACAGATCCTCACAGGTTCTAAAAATAGCAGCTTTAATGAAAGTATATGCCGAAAACTGCAAGAATGGGATTCTAGAATGAACAGAAAGTTTGAAGAATACTTAATCATTAATAATCATTTGTCAGTGTCTAACATTATAAATGCCGTTACTGTAATTTTTCAATTATTTTCAATCAATTTAATGCATCCTCGATTAAATTTAAATGTTGATACCGATATCTTGACTTCAATACCGGTTCCTAGGTGCTACTTTTTTTTATACCAATTTTATGAAATTATCTCAAAAAAATGTTGGTATTCTTTTTCAGTTTGACGACTTTATTTCAGTTTATAGGACTATATCACCACACACAGAAACGTACACAACAAGTACACAAGCCTGGTGAAATGTAGCCACACTTTTGATCTTTTCCACATCTTTCACATGTATGGGGTTTGAGACGCATACACACTACAGCCTCACGTGTGAGCCGCGTCTCTGGGCGTAACCGGCGTAAACTAGTGTTTTTCCTTGATGCCTAAACACAGCCAATCACTGGCAATTTTAGATTTGGGCACATCTAGCATGCTACATGCTGACGTCACTGACATTGACGAGATTAACCCCTTAGGAATTGAAATTTGGTACCGAACAACAAGACATTTTTTGATACACGATTCTGGGAATTCGTTTGGTGCCTAAAATATATCGGACTCGATACCCAGCCTGACAGATCACACATTATATGTTAAATAAACACATGAATCGTCCTCACCCATTGGTTGGATGGTTGTTCCTGAGACATTCTGTGCGCCTGGGTCCAGAACACCAGCTTGACCGTCTAACAATGATTGGACATTGAGGACCGTCTGATTGTCCATGCCTAAAATAGGACAAATATGTCATAATCAATCAGTAACTTATATTTTCTTTGAAAGTTGGTCACTCCCAGAACAGTACGATTATAGTACCGTTCATAATTGTAGATGCATTGTAAATTGTACGGGGCAGCTGTGGCTCAGGTGGTAGAGCAGGTTGGCCACCAATCGTAGGGTTGGTGGTTTGATTCCTGGCCCACACGACTCCACATGCCGAAGTGTCCTTGGGCAAGACACTGAACCCCAAGTTGCTCCCAATGGCAGGCTAGCACCTTGCATGGCATCTCTGCCACCATTGGTGTATGAGTGTGTGTGTGAGTGGGTGAATGATATGCAGTGTAAAGCGCTTTGAATGTCACTAAGGTTAAAAAGGTGCTATATAAGTGCAGACCATTTGTAGTGCTACAGTCAGTAGCGGTTCTAGCTTGTTTGGCGTGCCGCACAAGATGCCAACAGATGCCACCCTGGGCGACTGCCCATATCTGCCATTGGCTACAGTCATGGTATTAGCACATCGTGGTAATGCCATGGCACTGAATGATTACCATATTCCTGTAGTGTGATATTTACATGAAAGTCCAAGGTACTTCAAAGAATATATTGGTATTACTATGGCACAAGTCCAAAAAACATTTTAATGAGATGGTGCTAAATGATTAGCATATTCCTGATAGCACATGTACATCACCGAGATGTCCATTTGATGTGTGTTTACATCTGGAAGACGTATTTTTAGGATGTTTGCTCATCTGCAATCTATCAGATGTTTCCACTCGGATATCAATAAAACATACAGCAGATGTCTTTGAGACATTTATGATTTGTAATGTATGTAGCTGATTACAATTTACAAGTAATCCACGCAGAACTGTCCCAGATAGCACATGTAGATCTCAGAGATGTCTGTTTTAGATCTTTTCATCTGGAAAGCATCACAATCTAATTAACATCTGCTAAACATCTTAAAAAGATCAGATTTACAAACATTACTAATCATAAACGTCTTAAAGGCATCTGCTGAATGTCTGATTGATATCTGTGAGGAAACGTCTCATAGACGTATTGCAGATGATCAAAAAACAGATGTAAACACACACATCAAATAGATGTCTGGTTGATGTACTTGATCTATCAGAGGTTGTTTACATCTGGAAGATGCATTTTTTTAGGTTGTTTGCTCATCTGCAATATGATAAGACGTTTCATCTCAGATGTCAATCATTCAGCAGATGCCTTTAAGTCGTTTATCATTTGTAATGTTTGTAAATCTGATCTTTTTAAGATGTTTAGCAGATGTTAATTGGACTGCGATGCTTTCCAGATGAAACTCCCTTAAACAGACAACTCGCTAATGTGCGTGTTTCGCCAGTAAAATTAGCAAACAGCTAAAAATAAAAAGGGTGGAAACAATTTTCACACTGGAAACGAGAGTGCACACGTATTACACAACGGTAAAATCGTCATATGAGGTTATATAATATTTAATGTATATATAATAGCAGACAGCGTTGAGGTGTTTTTTGGCTTTTCCAGGGAGGTGTCTCTCTCCCTCCGCCATGATCCCTCAGCACGCGGCTGTTATTCCAATCGCTCTTCCTCCCTCCTCTACATCAATCTCTGCTCACGTGCATTAAAGTGAATAAATCAACATATTGACAGCAAAACTGCGCTAAAATAATTTATTAAAAATGCTCTCTTATGGATTCAAACACACTGACATTCATTATAACCGAAACATCTACTGTTTGTCCGAATCGTGTAAAAAAAAAAATACTGCAAAAATAAAATGTGAAATTAACGTTGTTTATATAAGATTTAAAATAAAGTATGAATTTATACCTTCCAGAACCTCGTATATTGCCTGCGCCATCTTGTAGTTCCTCTGTGCATAACGCCAGTAGTGGGCGGGGCTTATTCCAATGATTCACACTTAACATAAAGTTTGTTTGTTTGTTTGTTTCACATGACATAAACACTTCATTATCATATCTGTTTTGATTTTTTTTATCTTTACACTAATTTCTCAATATTTCATATTAACTATATGGTTCAATGCTATCAGATAAAGCTGATTACCATACAGAAGAAATTACATAAAACAGATTGAATTAAAATATAGCTATTTTTATCAGTGACATCAGAATTCATATCTGTGTTGAACCTCATTTCAATAATTTGTCAAGACATTAAACGGCATTTAATATTGCTTGTGAAATTTGATGTGAAATTAAAGCTGATAACCATAAAGGCTAATACAACTTTTAAATACAATTGAATTCACAACAAAATAACAAAGAACACAAAATGACACAAAAATAGATTAGACTACCGGTAATTATTATTCAATAAAAAAAAAATAAATAAACAATATTCACAACAAAAAGAGATTTAGATTAATCAAACAGGTTAATTTTCTTAACCCTTGTGCGTCAATAAAAAAAAAAAAGTTACTCAGGGGTCCTTTGAGGACAAAAATATCTGTGTAAAAAACTGCCATAAAAATATTATATATTAATATTATTTTCCACTTTCACTGACTTTGAAATTTAGATTTTTTTTATCCAACATAAGTCCTGATTATAACTACCATATATTCTTTAATTTTCAGGATTTGAACCCTTTAAATGTCAGTTTGTTTACATAATGCCACTGTTGTTTTACACACACACACACACACACACACACACACACACTTACATCCATACTAACACACACACACAATTTCAGCTGCATCATTTATTTAACTGGCCTGCAGTGCTCTATAATACAACAAACATAAAATAGGGAAAAAGCTTGTATTTGCTCCAGAGGTTAAACATGGAAAAAAAAAAAAAAAAAAATGGCGCCATCTGGTGGAAAATATTTTCATTATATTACAGCCAGGCCTCCGGAATTAAAGTATAATATCATAGAATTCGTGAATTCATGCTTTAATGGCACTGGGATCAAATATGGCAGTTTTAATGTGTTTGAGTGTAAATATTTTGTGTACAAAGTTATGTATTATAGATGTATTGCAGGAACTGAGGTTGAAATATCAAAATTCCCCCCAAAATACTCACTTTTGGCTAAGTGTATGCCGTTGGCATTAACACAACCAAAATGATCGAAAAAAAATACAAACATGTCCCGAAGGTCCCACAAGGGTTCAGCAATTAAACGTAAGTTTATGAGCACAAATGGATGTACATGTAATAACATGATGTCCAACAAATCAATGTCCGTTTCACAACGAAACGGTTTTCCATCAGCATTACTTGAGTAATGAATTACTTTTCATTCAAACAAAAACATGTAAAACAAAAAGAAAGAAAAAGCGACGCCGTTGAATGACACCCGCTCCAGCCAATGAGAACTCTACCATCGGCCAATCAGCGAGCGTCAGGACGGCACGTGTCAGTTTCGCGGCAAAAAAGATTTGGCGCGTAAACCCTTTGAGCAAGTTCCGATCAGCTGTATCAAAAAACAACAATAACAAAAGTGATTCCGGCCGCACCGACTCGCGGGGAAAGTCGGACCACAGTTCTCCTTTACTGTCAATGGATTTATGCATTTAAAATACAAGAATTTAATATTATTTGGCGTTAAAAGCAAAACTTTGGAGATGGAGTGATTAAAAAAAGACAAACCCGGAGGAGATTTTGGATTTATGTGTCCGATGAGAAGAGAAACTGGACTTTGGCTTTGTTCTGCATTCGGTTCGGATTAAATGTTTATATTTTCACTGTCTAAAAAGCTTTTTAACCGATACAATTACGCATTTATAGCAAGTTTAGTAATAGTAATTTAAGATATACATCTAAGAAAACTTTGTTTGAAAAAATACCACAACAACATCAATAATTTAGCATTTATTCTGAATTGTAATTTTATTTGTTTTGATGCACTTTAAAGATTACAATTGCTTTGCAATCTGTGTCTATTCAGATATGTGTTATACACCGTACATGTTATGCTTCTCAGCCATTTTCAATAGCACTTCCCTAAACAAAGGACTCAATTCAAAATGTATTATGCGTGTGCTTATAATGCATCTTGTAGGTTTATAAATAGCATGCATGGTCTAACTTTTTAATGCAAAGTGTCATTGTAAAGTTGATAGTTTTGTTACACAAACTGTTGACCTAGATATTGATTTTGTTTTGGCTCAGAGGCTCTCGAGGCCTGTTTTTAAAATGCTATTCATGCATTCTGAGTCTACCTGTATGAAACCCGGCAGAAGATGGCTGATACAACCATATAAACAGTCCTCGCTATTTTATGTGCAATTTGACTCACCTCTTCTGGAAAGCATTCATTAGTTCCCATGTACTGAGCCTTAAAGGTTGAAGATAACCCCAGAGAGCCCAAGTAAACCCTGCTGTTTTAACCCAGATATGTCTGAGAGTTGTATATCGGGTCAGACCTCGGAGGACCTCTTGGTTGATTTTGAGTCTTTGTTGAATAATGGCAGTATTGATCTCAGTGAGGATCATCAAATTGTCATCATCTCCACTCCCAACATGGCCACGACCAGCACTGCAGCGGGGGACCTACTGCTGTTTGCCACCCCACACAATACCACCAGCACCACCACAAATCAGCCCGACCTCAGGAGACCCACCCTGGGCAGACCTCCGGTACGACCGCAGCCTTCTTTTGGTGCTGTCGGATTCCGTGTTGTTGCTATAAGTTTGTGTCATTATTTGTTTGGTTCATGCTGCTCTTTCAAAAATGTCTCTTTATTACATTGTTTCCTTTGTGACCTTTGACCTCAGGTAAAGAGAAAGTTAGATTTGGACAGTGATCACCAGTACATTTGCACGTTCCGACCCACTTCACATGGACCAGCACCTCCGGCCACGCCCGCACCACCCAGAGGTACAAACCCCTGCGTGAGTTCTTGTCATGCAGGCGCTAGACGTAGACTCTCAGAACACAACTTATCTATGTCATATCAATATCATATGAATGAAGTGATTAGACACGCCCTATATGATGATAACTGAACAATCTTCTTTTAGTGCCTAAACTGGCTACGGAGAAATCTCGCTATGACACGTCTCTGAATCTGACCACCAAACGCTTCCTGGACCTGCTCGCTCAGTCACCGGACGGCGTGGTTGACCTGAACTGGGCCTCTCAGGTACTGGACGTCCAGAAACGACGCATTTACGACATCACCAACGTCCTAGAGGGCATTCACCTGATCTCCAAGAAGTCCAAGAACAACATTCAGTGGCTGTAAGTTGAGCTTGACCAGTTTGGGATTTTCACTGACTAATTGCAATATTTAGAGTGCAGGTTGATATAATGCTGCTGAGATCATAAGACATAAATGATTTAATACAGATATTGTAAAATACAGTTTATATGGATAGTAATATAATAATCAATCATATATAATGAAATGATATTTCTTATAATAGTTACGTAAAAATATAATGTCCATAATATTGATGAAACATCCAGTCAGGCAGTTCTGTGTGCGGAAACACCTTGTTGATGGAGTGGTCAATGGAGAATGGCCAGACTGGTTCAAGTCGACAGTAACTCAGATAACCACTCTGTACAATTGTAGTGAGAAGAATATAATCGCAATATGCTATTCTGAGAAGCGGGTTGGTGGTGTTTCGGTGGCACGAGGGGGACCTACACAATATTAGGCAGGTGGTTTTAATGTTGTGGCTGATCGATGTATAAATAATCCACAACATATAGTAATATAGTATATAAGATATTGATATATAAATTATACATATATAATATAATAATTATGCAATAAAAATGTAACAATATTTTTTACATAGTTTATAGTTAATATCATAATATCCAGTTTATATTGATAATTATATAATAATCCATAATATATCATATTGACTTAAACAATAAAAAACTTTATATACAGTTTGTACATTTTATATACAGATTATAATGCTGATATTATAAAATAGTTTATATACAGTTTGTTTTGTATCATATATGCTATAATTATTATGTAATAACATAATAACAATATAATTTATAAACATTTTATATACAGTTTATAATGCTGATATTATAAAATAGTTTATATACAGTTTACAGTGTATAATTTATTTTATAATTATGTAATAACATAATAACAATATAATTTATAAACATTTTATATACAGTTTATAATGCTGATATTATAAAATAGTTTATATACAGTTTACAGTGTATAATTTATTTTATAATTATGTAATAACATAATAACAATATAATTTATAAACATTTTATATACAGTTTATAATGCTGATTTTATAAAATAGTTTATATACAGTGTATAATTTATTTTTTAATTATGTAATAACATAATATAACTATATTGTTAATATACAGTTTATATAAATTGTAAATGTCATAGTATACAGTTTACATTGATTCTGATATTATATTGATATTAATCCATGATATAATATAAACTTTTTATATATTATAATATAAAAATGTATAGAATATGCTAATGTTAAAATATAGTATTGTTTATATACAGTTTATAGAAATTGCCATGTTTTGTCTGTTCACGTGTGTGTGTCTCAGGGGTAATCGTATAGACGGAGCATCTCTGGCGAGATTTCAGAAGCTGCAGCACGAGTTATCCGAACTGACGGAGGCGGAAGAAAAACTTGATGAGCTCATTAACAAATCCAGCCTACAACTACGGCTCCTCACAGAGGACACACATAACAAGAAATATCCTTCATCTTCATGTCTGACTGATCTTGAAAGTCTTTGTGTAGATGTTTTTGTTGACATTTTAGGTTGTACGTTTGCATTAAGGTCCAGGAAGTAAATGAATCATCATTGTTAATGCTTGTATCTATGAGTGAATTATATGATCTTTAACAAAATGTCAAGTTAAGCTACATCAGATGTCAAGATCTGCGTAACACTGTGGATCCTCCAGATCAGATCGTCATGGTGATCAGAGCTCCACCAGAAACACAGATGCAGGTGTCTGAACCCAGTGAGGTGAGGAACAATACATGCCCAATAAATTCTTTTAAATGTCTTTGTTACTCTAAATGTGTTAAAATGATCTATTACAGGGTTACCAGATCTCTCTAAAAAGCTCCAGAGGTCCAATCGATGTGTTTCTGTGTCCAGAGGACAGTTCTGGGGTTTGTAGTCCTGTCACTGATTGTAGTCCTGCTAAATCACCCAGTCAGACCCCCTCTCAGCCTGACACTTCCTCACAGGAAGTGACATCATCTACGCTCCCTAGCT
Source organism: Moxostoma hubbsi (assembly GCA_032164185.1). Lineage (NCBI taxonomy): Eukaryota > Metazoa > Chordata > Actinopteri > Cypriniformes > Catostomidae > Moxostoma > Moxostoma hubbsi. Next base: position 37,202,408 of record JAVLUX010000020.1, on the reverse strand, counting down.
CCTCCCCTCTGCCTCTGGGTACTGACTCGGGTTAGTATGCGGGCGATGACAGTGATATGAGTGCTGAATGGCAAAAACACAACAAACAAATCTAATGTTTCATTTTTTCATACGTTTATGGTTCATGAATATGAACACGAAGAAGCATTAAATCTATGTACATCTTAAATATAAATCTTAAATATACTTTAAAAGTTTAATGCACAAATATTTAAGAACAAATATTGACTATAAATGTAATTCTTAAATATTCTGTAAATAGTGAATCCAAAAATAAATCTGAAAGAAAAAGTATTATGTGTAAAATTTAAAACATTAAATTAAAACATTAAATATACATGCAAAAATATAAATATAAAACACAAAAAAATATTAAATCTACATTTAAATCATAAGTGTAAATTTAAACATTAAATATACAAATAAAAATAAAAAACATAATGTAATAAAAATATTAAATATAAATTTACTATAAACCTTAAGTTTACATTTAAATATAAATATAATTTAAATATAAATATAAGTATTAAAAAGTGATGTAACGTAACAATGCGATAAAAATATAAAATCATAAGTATAAATTTAAACGTTAAATATGAATATAAATGCAAATATAACAAAACATAATGTAACAGTATAATATAATACAAATATTAAATATAAATATAAACTTTAAGTATACATTTAAATATTAAATATAAATATAAACTTTAAGTATACATTTAAACATTAAATATAAATATAAACTTTAAGTATACATTTAAATGTTAAATATAAATATAAATGCAAATATAACAAAACATAATGTAACAGTATAATATAATAAAAAATATTAAATATAAATATAAATGCAAATATAACAAAACATAATGTAACAGTATAATATAATACAAATATTAAATATAAATATAAACTTTAAGTATACATTTAAATATTAAATATAAATATAAACATTAAGTATACATTTAAATATTAAATATAAATGCAAATATAACAAAACATAATGTAACAGTATAATATAATACAAATATTAAATATAAATATAAACTTTAAGTATACATTTAAATATTAAATATAAATATAAACTTTAAGTATACATTTAAACATTAAATATAAATATAAACTTTAAGTATACATTTAAATGTTAAATATAAATATAAATGCAAATATAACAAAACATAATGTAACAGTATAATATAATAAAAAATATTAAATATAAATATAAATGCAAATATAACAAAACATAATGTAACAGTATAATATAATACAAATATTAAATATAAATATAAACTTTAAGTATACATTTAAATATTAAATATAAATATAAACATTAAGTATACATTTAAATATTAAATATAAATGCAAATATAACAAAACATAATGTAACAGTATAATATAATACAAATATTAAATATAAATATAAACTTTAAGTATACATTTAAACATTAAATATAAATATAAACATTAAGTATACATTTAAATATTAAATATAAATGCAAATATAACAAAACATAATGTAACAGTATAATAAAATACAAATATTAAATATAAATATAAACTTTAAGTATACATTTAAATATTAAATATAAATATAAACTTTAAGTATACATTTAAACATTAAATATAAATATAAACATTAAGTATACATTTAAATATTAAATATAAATGCAAATATAACAAAACATAATGTAACAGTATAATAAAATACAAATATTAAATATAAATATAAACTTTAAGTATACATTTAAACATTAAATATAAATATAAACTTTAAGTATACATTTAAATGTTAAATATAAATATAAATGCAAATATAACAAAACATAATGTAACAGTATAATATAATAAAAAATATTAAATATAAATATAAATGCAAATATAACAAAACATAATGTAACAGTATAATATAATACAAATATTAAATATAAATATAAACTTTAAGTATACATTTAAATATTAAATATTAATATAAACATTAAGTATACATTTAAATATTAAATATAAATGCAAATATAACTAGATTAAAAAGTTTGAGTACAAACTTTAGGTTGGCTTGAGAAAGCCTAGCATAAAGTTTGAAGTAGTTGTAAAAGTTTGAAGATTTAAGGTTTTTAGTTTGATGTAATTATAAGTAGTAGTTTTCAAAGTTCAAAGGTTAGAGATTATAAAACCATTCAGTCTATCAAATAGATAGATAGATAGATAGATAGATATTGACCCTCAGAAGAGAGAGAGAGAGATAGATAGATAGATAGATAGATAGATAGATAGATAGATAGTCATTGACCCATAGATATATAAATAGATAGATAGATAGATAGATAGAGTATGACCCACAGATAGATAGATAGATAGTTATTGACCCTCAGATAGATAGATAGATAGATAGATAGATAGATATTGACCCTCAGAAAGATAGATAGACAGATAGACAGATAGATAGATATATTATTTTTTACTTGGTTGCTAGGGTAACCCAATCTGGTTGCTAGGCAGTTTCCAGGGTGATCCTTATCAAGCCTCCTTTTCATTCTGAGTGAATAAAGTCAACGCAGAAGTCTCTACGATTTTCTGTTGCATAGATATGTAATTTGTTACTTGGTTGCTAGGGTAACCATATCTGGTTGATAGGCAGTTACCAGAGTGATACATATCAAGGCTACTTTCCATTCTGAGTGAAATAATTCAAACAGGAAGTCTATACGATTTTCTGGTGCAGTGATATGTGATTTGTTACTTGGTTGCTAGGGTAACCCCATCTGGTTGCTAGGCAGTTACCAAAGTAATACTCATAAGGCTCCTTGCAATCCTGTGTGAAATATGTCAACCCCTAAGTCTCTACGATTTTCTGGTTCAAAGATATGTGATTTGTTACTTGGTTGCTAGGGTAACCGCATCTGGTTGTTAGGCAGTTACCAGAGTGATATATATCAAGGCTACTTTCCATCTTGAGTAAAATAAGTGAAACAGGAAGTCTCTACGATTTTCTGGTGCAGAGTTATGTGATTTGTTACTTGGTTGCTAGGGTAAGCCCTTGTCGTTGCTAGGCAGTTACCAGAGTGATACTTTTCAAGACTCCTTGCTATCCTGAGTAAAATAAGTCAAACAGGAAGTCTCTACGATTTTCTGGTGAAGAGATATATTATTTGTTACTTGGTTGCTAGGGTAACCCCATCTGGTTGCTATGCAGTTACCAGGGTGATACTTATCAAGCCTCCTTTACATCCTGAGTGAATTATGTCAACCCGGAAGTCTCTACGATTTTCTGTTGCAGAGATATGTGATTTGTTACTTGGTTGCTAGGGTAACTGCATCTGGTTTCTAGGCAGTTACCAGAGTGATACATATCAAGGCTACTTTCCATCCTGAGTGAAATAAGTGAAACAGAAAGTCTCTATGATTTTCTGGTGCAGAGAAATGTGATTTGTTACTTGGTTGCTAGGGTAACCCCATCTGGTTGCTAGGCAGTTACCAAGGTGATACTCATAAGGCTCCTTGCAATCCTGTGTGAAATATGTCAACCCATAAGTCTCTACGATGTTCTGGTTCAAAGATATGTGATTTGTTACTTGGTTGCTAGGGTAACCACATCTGGTTGCTAGGCAGTTACCAGAGTGATACATATCAAGGCTACTTTCCATCCTGAGTGAAATAAGTGAAACAGGAAGTCTCTACGATTTTCTGGTGCAGAGATATGTGATTTGTTACTTGGTTGCTAGGGTAACCCCATCTGGTTGCTAGGCAGTTACCAAAGTGATACTCATAAGGCTCCTTGCAATCCTGAGTGAAATATGTCAACCCCTAAGTCTCTACGATGTTCTGGTTCAAAGATATGTGATTTGTTATTTGGTTGCTAGGGTAACCCTGTCTGGTTACTATGCAGTTACTAGGGTGATACTTGTCAAGCCTCCTTTCCATACTGAGTGAACAAAGTCAACCTGGATGCTACAATACTGTGGATATGAAGATTTTAGGTCATTACTTATTGGCTGCTTGATAAAAGAAATCCTCTGAGGGTGAGAGAGAGGGAGAGACGCAGGGCTGACAGGCCCTTTTTTGTCTGTGTGTGTGAAAATGTCAGTTGGGATTTAAATTTCTGAACATTCCGCAATGTTAAGTCAATCGGAGTTTTTCCGAGTTTTGATCGTCATTTTTAGGAAAACCGTAAGTCCGATCAGTTAGAAAAGATATAGCACACTATTCGGGATTAGTCTGAAGGTCTGTGCCGAGTTTGGTGCATGTAGCTTAAAAGCTCTAGGAGGAGTTAGATTTAGAAATTTAGTCTCAGAATAATAATAATAATAACTAGATTAAAAAGTTTGAGAACAAACTTTAGGTTGGCTTGAGAAAGCCTAGCATGAAAGTTTGAAGTAGTTGTAAAAGTTTGAAGATTGAAGGTTTTTAGTTTGATGTCCTGAGTGAAATAAGTCATCCCAGAAGTCTCTACGATGTTCAGGTGCAGAGATATGTTATTTGTTACTTGGTTGCTACGGTAACCCCATCTGGTTGCTAGGCAGTTACCAGGGTAATACTTTTCAAGCCTCCTTTCCATCCTGAGTGAATTAATTCAACCCAGAAGCCTCTACTATTTTCTGGAGCAGAAATATATGATTTGTTACTTGGTTGCTAGGATAACCCCATCTGGTTGCTAGGCAGTTACCAAGGTGATACTCAAAAGACTCCTTGCCTTCCTGAGTGAAAGAAGTCAACCTGGAAGTCTCTACGATTTTCTGGTGAAGAGATATGCTATTTGTTACTTTGTTGCTAGGGTAACCCCATCTGGTTGCTAGGCAGTTACCATGGTAATACTTTTCAAGCCTCCTTTCCATCCTGAGTGAATTAATTCAACCCAGAAGCCTCTACTATTTTCTGGAGCAGAAATATATGATTTGTTACTTGGTTGCTAGGCAGATAGCAAGGTGATACTCAAATGACTCCTTGCCATCCTGAGTGAAATAAATTAACCCGAAATCTGTACTATTTTCTGGTGTATAGATATTTGATTTATTACTTGGTTGCTAGGGTAACCCCATCTGGTTGCTAGGCAGGTACTAAGGTGATACTCAAAAGACACCTTGCCATCCTGAGTGAAATAATTCAACCCGGAAGTCTCTACAATGTTCTGGTGCAAAGATATGGTATTTGTTACTTGGTTGCTAGGGTAACCCCATCTGGTTGCTAGGCAGGTACTAAGGTGATACTCAAATGACTCCTTGCCATCCTGAGTGAAATAAGTCAACCCGGAAGTCTCCATGACATTCTGATCCTGAGATACCCATCTTAGTGATTTTGAATGGAAGTCAAAGGGATTTGGTTGCTAGGGTGATCTAAATAGTTGCTAGGGCGTGGCTTAGTAGTTTCCATGGTGATACTTATAGACTGACTGCTCACCCAATTCAAACAAGCCAACTTCCATGTCTGTAGGACATTTGTATCAGGTGATATCCATCTAAGCAATTTTGAATGGCAGTCAATGGGTTCTGGTTGCTAGGTTGCACTAAATGATGGACAGAGTGACAGACAGACAGACAGACAGATAGACAGACAGATATGAGGAAAAAGGATGAATAGAAAGAAATAGATAGAGAGAGAGAGATATAAACATTGTATTGACATAGCAATATTGTAAAAACAGTGATTTAAATAAAGTTTGAAAGAATTTGTTAGAAATAAAGATTGATCAGAGTGGCCCTCATCACTTTAAGAGACAGATAGAAATAGAGATTTGATAGAAAAGCAGCCTAAAGCATGTTTATGCCTTCTGTTGGTGGCTCATATTTGAATTTTGACAGTTGGTGTTGGCTCATCTGAACATTCCGTCAATGTAAGTGAATGGGATTTTTCCAGTTTTCAATCATCTGATGTGAGAAAACTGTAAGTCCAATCAGTTAGAAAAGATATAGCACACTATTCGGGATTAGTCTGAAGGTCTGTGCCGAGTTTGGTGCATGTAGCTTAAAAGCTCTAGGAGGAGTTAGTCTTGATAATTTTAGTCTGTTTTTTAGTCTGTTAAGCCAACCTAATAATAATACTAGATTAAAAAGTTTGAGTACAAACTTTAGGTTGGCTTGAGAAAGCCTAGCATAAAGTTTGATGTAGTTGTAAAAGTTTGAAGATTTACGGTTTCTAGTTTGATGTAATTATAAGTAGTAGTTTTCAAAGTTCAAAGTTTAGAGATTATAAAACCATTCAGTCTATCAAATAGATTAGATAGATAGATAGATAGATAGATAGATAGATAGATAGATAGATAGATAGAAAAGATAGATAGATAGATATTGACCCTCAGATAGATAGATAGATATTGACCCTCAGATAGATAGATAGATAGATAGATAGATAGATAGATAGATAGAGTATGACCCATAGATAGATAGATAGATAGATAGATAGATATTGACCCTCAGATAGATAGATAGATAGATAGATAGATAGATAGATAGTTATTGACCATCAGATAGATATATAGATAGATTGTTATTGACCATCAGATAGATAGATAGATAGATAGATAGATAGATAGATAGATAGACAGATATTGACCATTAGATAGATAGATAGATAGATAGATATTGATCCTCAGATAGATAGATAGATATTGACCCTCAGATAGATAGATAGATAGATAGATAGAAAGATAGAAAGATAGATTGATAGTCATTGACCCTTAGATAGATAGATAGATATTGACCGTCAGATTTATAGATAGATAGATAGTCATTGACCCTGAGATATAGATAGATAGAGTATGAACCACAGATAGGTAGATAGATAGATAGATAGATAGTTATTGACCCGCAGATAGCTAGATAGATAGATAGATAGATATTGACCCTCAGATAGATAGATAGATAGATAGATAGTCATTGACCCTTAGATAGATAGATATTGACCGTCAGATATATAGATAGACAGATAGTCATTGACCCTGAGATATAGATAGATAGAGTATGACCCACAGATAGATAGATAGATAGATAGTTATTGACCCGCAGATAGTTAGATAGATAGATAGATAGATATTGACCCTCAGATAGATAGATAGATAGATATTGACCATCAGATAGATAGATAGATAGATAGATAGATATATCATTTTTTACTTGGTTGCTAGGGTAACCCAATCTGGTTGCTAGGCAGTTTCCAGGGTGATCCTTATCAAGCCTCCTTTTCATTCTGAGTGAATAAAGTCAACCCGGAAGTCTCTATGATTTTCTGTTGCATAGATATGTGATTTGTTACTTGGTTGCTAGGGTAACCATATCTGGTTGATAGGCAGTTACCAGAGTGATATATATCAAGGCTACTTTCCATCTTGAGTGAAATAAGTGAAACAGGATGTCTCTATGATTTTCTGGTGCAGAGATATGTGACTTGTTACTTGGTTGCTAGGGTAAACACATCTGGTTACTAGGCAGTTACCAAAGTGATACTCATAAGGCTCCTTGCAATCCTGTGTGAAATATGTCAACCCCTAAGTCTCTACGATGTTCTGGTTCAAAGATATGTGATTTGTTACTTGGTTGCTAAGGTAACCCTGTCTGGTTGCTATGCAGTTACCAGGGTGATACATATCAAGGCTACTTTCCATCCTGAGTGAAATAAGTGAAACAGGTAGTCTCTACGATATACTGGTGCAGATATATGTGATTTGTTACTTGGTTGCTAGGGTAACCCCGTCTGGTTGCTAGGCAGTTACCAGAGTGATACATATCAAGGCTACTTTCCATCCTCAGTGAATCAAGTCAACCCGGAAGTCTCTATGATTTTCTGATGCAGAGATATGTGATTTGTTACTTGGTTGCTAGGGTAATCACATCTGGTTGCTAGGCGGTTACCAGAGTGATACATATCAAGGCTACTTTCCATCCTGAGTGAAATAAGTCAACCCGGAAGTCTCTCTGATTTTCTGTTGCAGAGATATGTGATTTGTTACTTGGTTGCTAGGGTAATCACATCTGGTTGCTAGGCAGTTACCAGAGTGATACATATCAAGGCTACTTTCCATCCTGAGTGAAATAAGTGAAACAGGAAGTCTCTATGATTTTCTGGTGCAGATATATGTGATTTGTTACTTGGTTGCTAGGGTAACCCAGTCTGGTTGCTAGGCAGTTACCAGAGTGATACATATCAAGGCTCCTTGCAATCCTGTGTGAAATATGTTAACCCCTAAGTCTCTACGATGTTCTGGTTCAAAGATATGTGATTTGTTACTTGGTTGCTAGGGTAATCGCATCTGGTTGCTAGGCAGTTACCAGAGGGATACATATCAAGGCTACTTTCCATCCTGAGTGAAATAAGTGAAACAGGAAGTCTCTATGATTTTCTGGTGCAGAGATATGTGATTTGTTACTTGGTTGCTAGGGTAAACACATCTGGTTGCTAGGCAGTTACCAAAGTGATACTCATAAGGCTCCTTGCAATCCTGTGTGAAATATGTCAACCCCTAAGTGTCTACGATGTTCTGGTTCAAAGATATGTGATTTGTTACTTGGTTGCTAAGGTAACCCTGTCTGGTTGCTATGCAGTTACCAGAGTGATACATATCAAGGCTACTTTCCATCCTGAGTGAAATAAGTGAAACAGGTAGTCTCTACGATTTTCTGGTGCAGAGATATGTGATTTGTTACTTGGTTGCTAGGGTAACCCCGTCTGGTTGCTAGGCAGTTACCAGAGTGATACATATCAAGGCTACTTTCCATCCTGAGTGAATTAAGTCAACCTGGAAGTCTCTATGATTTTCTGTTGCAGAGATATGTGATTTGTTACTTGGTTGCTAGGGTAATCACATCTGGTTGCTAGGCAGTTACCAGAGTGATACATATCAAGGCTGCTTTCCATCCTGAGTGAAATAAGTCAACCCGGAAGTCTCTTTGATTTTCTGTTGCAGAGATATGTGATTTGTTACTTGGTTGCTAGGGTAACCCCATCTGGTTGCTAGGCAGTTACCAGAGTGATACATATCAAGGCTACTTTCCATCCTGAGTGAAATAAGTGAAACAGGAAGTCTGTATGATTTTCTGGTGCAGAGATATGTGATTTGTTACTTGGTTGCTAGGGTAACCCCATCTGGTTGCTAGGCAGTTACCAGAGTGATACATATCAAGGCTACTTTCCATCCTGAGTGAAATAAGTGAAACAGGATGTCTGTATGATTTTCTGGTGCAGAAATATGTGATTTGTTATTTGGTTGCTAGGGTAACCCTGTCTGGTTGCTATGCAGTTACCAGGGTGATACTTATCAAGCCTCCTTTCCATACTGAGTGAATCAAGTCAACCTGGAAGCTACTATACTGTGGCTATGAAGATTTTAGGTCATTACTTATTGGCTGCTTGATAAAAGAAATCCTCTGAGGGAGAGAGAGAGGGAGAGACGCAGGGCTGACAGGCCCTTTTTCGTCTGTGTGTGTGAAAACGTCAGTTGGGATTTAAATTTCTGAACATTCCGCAATGTTAATCAATGGGAGTTTTTCCGAGTTTTGATCGTCATTTTTAGGAAAACCGTAAGTCCGATCAGTTAGAAAAGATATAGCACACTATTCGGGATTAGTCTGAAGGTCTGTGCCGAGTTTGGTGCATGTAGCTTAAAAGCTCTAGGAGGAGTTACATTTAGAAATTTAGTCTCAGAATAATAATAATAACTAGAATGTACATTTCCTGAAGAAAATGTGAGTGGTGCTTGCCGTGGCAAAACTCGTCAAATAGCATTTTCTAACTTGTTTCTAAGCACTAAAATAAAGGCCATAGACTGTTGTTAGCACATGTTTTTCATGATGGTAGCACGTTTTTAGAATGTTTTAGCACTTCGCTAGGCGATGCTAGCATGTGTTAGCATGTTTTAGCAAATCCATAGGCAATGCTAACATCTGTTGGCATAATACTAGCATATTTTAGCACTTCGTTAGGCGATGCTAGCATGTGTTAGCATAATGCTAGCACGTTTTTAGCATGTTTTAACACTTCGGTAGGCGATGCTATTATGTGTTAGCATGATTCTAGCACGTTTTTAGCATGTTTAGCACTTTGTTAGGTGATGCTAGCATGTGTTAGCATGTTTCTAGCATGTTTTTAGCATGTTTTAGCACTTCACTAGGCGATGCCAGTATGTGTTAGCATGTTGTTAGCACATTTTTAGCATGTTTTAGCACTTTGCTAGGCGATACTAGCATGTGTTAGCATGTAATTAGCACGTTTTTAGCATGTTTTAGTACTTCACTAGGTGATGCCAACATGTGTTAGCATGATGCTAGCATGTTTTTAGCATGTTTTAATACTTTGCTATGCGATACTAGTATGTGTTAGCATAATGCTAGCATGTTTTAACATGTTTTAACACTTCGCTAGGCGATGCCAGCATGTGTTATCATGATGTTAGCATATTTTTAGTATGTTTTAGCACTTTGCTAGGTGATACTAGCATGTGTTAGCATGTTGTTAGCACGTTTTTAGCATGTTTTAGCACTTCGCTAGACAATGCCAACATGTGTTAGCATGATGGTAACACGTTTATAGCATGTTTTAGCACTTCGCTAGACAATGCCAACATGTGTTAGCATGATGGTAACACGTTTATAGCATGTTTTAGCACTTCGCTAGGCGATGCCAGCATATGTTAGCATGATGCTAGCACACTTTTAGCATGTTTTAGGATGTGGCTATGAAGATTTTTATTGGCTGCTTGATAAAAGAAATCCTCTGAGGGAGAGAGAGAGAGAGAGATGCAGGGCTGAAAGGCCCTTTTTTGTCTGTGTGTGAAAATGTCAGTTGGGATTTAAATTTCTGAACATTCCGCAATGTAAAGTCAATGGGACTTTTTTGGCCGCTTTTTCGTCTGCTGTTCGAACATCGTACACCCGATCGCTTAGAAAAGATATAGCACACCTCTCCTCAATGAGCCGCACGATTTGATGCCTCACTCAGGGGTCTGTGACAAAAGCTGCGGGAGGAGTAGCGCGCCAAACTTTGTGTGGAATAATTTATGCAAGAGAACAATAGTGATGCTTTGCCTTTGGCAAGCACCACTAACTAGAATGTACATTTCCTGAAGAAAATGTGAGTGGTGCTTGCCGTGGCAAAATTTCTTACCACAATGTCCCACCTACTGCCCAAAGTTGAAAGAGGCCACCCCCATGACAGTAGGATGTTCTGGTGCAGAGATATTGGTGTTGTTCCATGGTTGCTAGGGAAACCCATCTGGTTGATATGCAGTTATTAAGGTGACAGCCACCAATGCTACTTACCATCCTGAGTAAAATAAGTCAATCCAGAAGTCTCTACGATTTTGTAGTACAGAGATATGTGATTTGTTTCTTGGTTGCTAGGGTAACCACATCTGGTTGCTAGGCAGTTACCAAGGTGACAGCCAACAATGCTCCTTGCCATCCTGAGTGAAATAAGTCAACCCGGAAGTCTCTGTGATTTTCTTGTGCAGAGATATGCGATTTCTTTCTTGGTTGCTAGGGTAACCCCATTTGGTTGCTAGGCAGTTACCTACGTGATACTCATAAGGCCCCTTGCAATCCTGTGAGAAATATTTCAACCCCTATGTCTCTACGATGTTCTGGTTCAAAGATATGTGATTTGTTACTTGGTTGCTAGGGTAACCCCATCTGGTTGCTAGGCAGTTACCAAGGTGACAGCCAACAATGCTCCTTGCCATCCTGAGTGAAATAAGTCAACCCGGAAGTCTCTGTGATTTTCTAGTACATAGATATGTGATTTGTTACTTGGTTGCTAGGATAACCCCATCTGGTTGCTAGGCAGTTACCAGGGTGATATTTATCAAGACTACATTCCATCCTGAGTGAAATAAGTCAACCCGGAAGTCTCTGTGATTTTCTTGTGCAGAGATAGGTGATTTGTTTCTTGGTTGCTAGGGTAACCCCATCTGGTTGCTAGGCAGTTACCAAGGTGACAGCCAACAATGCTCCTTGCCATCCTGAGTGAAATAAGTCAACCCGGAAGTCTCTGTGATTTTCTTGTGCAGAGATATGTGATTTGTTTCTTGGTTGCTAGGGAAACCCCATCTGGTTGCTAGGCAGTTACCAAGGTGACAGGCAACAATGCTCCTTGCCATCCTGGGTGAAATAAGTCAAACCAGAAGTCTCTGTGATTTTCTTGTGCAGAGATATGTGATTTGTTTCTTGGTTGCTAGGGTAATCCCATTTGGTTGCTAGGCAGTTACCAGGGTGATATTTATCAAGTCTACTTTCCATCCTGAGTGAAATAAGTCAACCCTGAAGTCTCTACGTCATTCTGATCCTAAGATAGACATCTTAGTGATTTTGAATGGATGTCAATGGTTCTTTGTTGCTAGGGTGCTTTTATTGGTTGCTAGGGCATGGCTAAGTAGTTCACCTGATGAAAGCTGAAGACTGATTACTCACCCAATGAAAACAAAGCAACTATCATGTCTCTAGGACATTCTGATGTGAAGATATCTTACTGTAATTGAAATCAATAAATGTTGTTGCTAGGGTGCCCTAAATTGTTGCTAGGGAGTGGCTTGGCAGCTGCCAATGATGAATCTCCAAAGGCTGCTTGTCAGTATGAATGATATAAACCAACTCCCATGCCTCTGTGACATTCAGAATGGAAGATATCTGTCTTTGGATTTTGGTTGCTAAGGTGCTCGAAAATGGTTGCTAGGGAGGGGCTAGGAAGTGTTGAGGGGATTCATGATTGGCTGTTTTACTGCCCCAAGTCAAACGAGACCACCCTCGTGTTTCTATGATAATTCAGTCCAGAGAAATCCCTTTGATCTCTTTCAATGGAAGTCTATGGGACTTGTTGCTAAGGTACTGTAAATGGTTGCTAGGGCGTGGCTTGATAGCTTCACAATGATCCTGAGAGACTGATTGGTCGTCTGAGTAAAATGAGCCCGCCCCCTTGTCTCTAAGACACTGTGATCCAGAGTTATGTTCAATACAAAATCTACCATAGACTTAACATTGGGGCAAATTTGGGCAGCTCCTGCCCCCCAGGGGTAAAACTTTTACCCCATTGTGAGGTATGTTATCACAGAGCCTGTCAGCCTCTTCAAATGTGGTAAATCACACGTCTCTGTGAAATCCTCGCTCTGAGCTATAACTCGTCAAAGTTCGGCTCAATGTTAAGTCAATGGGATTTTTTGCCCAATTAATTGCCCCTGGGGCAAATACCGTACCCCCGATCACTTATAGTAGCCATAGCACACCATTCCCAAATAATCTGCACGATTTGACGCCTCATTTGTGGGTCTGCGAGCAAAAAATTTTTCAAAAAATTCCATTGACTTACATTGGGGCAACTTTGGGCAGCTCCTGCCCCCCAGGGGTAAAACTTTTACCCCATTGTGAGGTATGTTCTCAGAGAGCCTGTCAGCCTCTTCAAATGTGGTAAATCACACGTCTCTGTGAAATCCTCGCTCTGAGCTATAACTCGTCAAAGTTTGGCTCAATGTTAAGTCAATGGGATTTTTTTGCCCAATTTTTTGCCCCTGGGGCAAACACCGTACCCCCGATCGCTTAGAAAAGATATAGCACACCTCTCCTCAATGAGCCGCACGATTTGATGCCTCACTCAGAGGTCTGTGACAAAAGCTGCGGGAGGAGTAGCGCGCCAAACTATGTGTGGAAAAATAATAATAATTATAATAATAATAATAAGTATGCAAGAGAACAATAGTGATGCTTTGCCTATGGCAAGCACCACTAATAAGTATGCAAGAGAACAATAGTGATGCTTTGCCTATGGCAAGCACCACTAATAAGTATGCAAGAGAACAATAGTGATGCTTTGCCTATGGCAAGCACCACTAATAATAAGTATGCAAGAGAACAATAGTGATGCTTTGCCTATGGCAAGCACCACTAATAACTAGATTAAAAAGTTTGAGTACAAACTTTAGGTTGGCTTGAGAAAGCCTAGCATAAAGTTTGAAGTAGTTGTAAAAGTTTGAAGATTTACGGTTTCTAGTTTGATGTAATTATAATTAGTAGTTTTCAAAGTTCAAAGTTTAGAGATTATAAAACCATTCTGTCTATCAAATAGATTAGATAGATAGATAGATAGATAGATAGATAGATAGATAGATAGATAGATAGATAGATAGATATTGACCCTCAGATAGATAGATAGATAGATAGATAGAGTCTAACCCATAGATAGATAGATAGATAGATAGATAGATAGATAGATAGATAGAGAGTATGACCATCAGATAGATAGATAGATAGATAGATAGATATTGACCATCAGATAGATAGATCGATAGATAGATAGATAGATAGTTATTGACCATCAGATAGATAGATAGATAGATAGATAGATAGATAGATAGATAGATATTGATCCTCAGATAGATAGATAGATATTGACCCTTAGATAGATAGATAGATAGATAGATAGATAGATAGATAGTCATTGACCCTTAGATAGATAGATAGATATTGACCGTCAGATATATAGATAGATAGTCATTGACCCTGAGATATAGATAGATAGAGTATGACCCACAGATAGATAGATAGATAGTTATTGACCTGCAGATAGTTAGATAGATAGAAATTGACCCTCAGATAGATAGATAGATAGATAGATATTGACCCTCAGAAAGATAAATAGATAGATAGATAGATAGATAGATAGACAGATAGATATATCATTTTTTACTTGGTTGCTAGGGTAACCCAATCTGGTTGCTAGGCAGTTTCCAGGGTGATCCTTATCAAGCCTCCTTTTCATTCTGAGTGAAAAAGTCAACCCGGAAGTCTCTATGATTTTCTGTTGCATAGATATGTGATTTGTTACTTGGTTGCTAGGGTAACCATATCTGGTTGATAGGCAGTTACCAGAGTGATATATATCAAGGCTACTTTCCATCTTGAGTAAAATAAGTCAAACAGGAAGTCTCTACGATTTTCTGGTGAAGAGATATATTATTTGTTACTTGGTTGCTAGGGTAACCCCATCTGGTTGCTATGCAGTTACCAGGGTGATACTTATCAAGCCTCCTTTCCATCCTGAGTGAATTATGTCAACCCGGAAGTCTCTACGATTTTCTGTTGCAGAGATATGTGATTTGTTACTTGGTTGCTAGGGTATCCCTGTCTGGTTGCTATGCAGTTACCAGGGTGATACTTATCAAGCCTCCTTTCCATCCTGAGTGAAATAAGTGAAACAGGAAGTCTCTACGATTTTCTGGTGCAGAGATATGTGATTTGTTAGTTGGTTGCTAGGGTAACCCCATCTGGTTGCTAGGCAGTTACCAAGGTGATACTCATAAGGCTCCTTGCAATCCTGTGTGAAATATGTCAACCCCTAAGTCTCTACGATGTTCTGGTTCAAAGATATGTGATTTGTTACTTGGTTGCTAGGGTAACCGCATCTGGTTGCTAGGCAGTTACCAGAGGGATACATATCAAGGCTACTTTCCATCCTGAGTGAAATAAGTGAAACAGGAAGTCTCTATGATATTCTGGTGCAGAGATATGTGATTTGTTACTTGGTTGCTAGGGTAAACACATCTGGTTGCTAGGGAGTTACAAAAGTGATACTCATAAGGCTCCTTGCATCCTGTGTGAAATATGTCAACCCGGAAGTCTCTACGATGTTCTAGTTCAAAGATATGTGATTTGTTACTTGGTTGCTAAGGTAACCCTGTCTGGTTGCTATGCAGTTACCAGAGTGATACATATCAAGGCTACTTTACATCCTGAGTGAAATAAGTCAACCCGGAAGTCTGTATGAATTTCTGGTGCAGAGATATGTGATTTGTTATTTGGTTGCTAGGGTAACCCTGTCTGGTTGCTATGCAGTTACCAGGGTGATGCATATCAAGGCTACTTTCCATCCTGTGTGAAATATGTCAACTCCTAAGTCTCTACGATGTTCTGGTTCAAAGATATGTGATTTGTTACTTGGTTGCTAGGGTAACCACATCTGGTTGCTAGGCAGTTACCAGAGTGATACATATCAAGCCTCCTTTCCATCCTGAGTGAAATAAGTGAAACAGGAAGTCTCTACGATTTTCTGGTGCAAAGATATGTGATTTGTTACTTGGTTGCTAGGGTAACCCCATCTGGTTGCTAGGCAGTTACCAAGGTGACAGCCAACAGTGCTCCTTGCCATCCTGAGTGAAATAAGTCAACCCGGAAGTCTCTGTGATTTTCTAGTACAGAGATATGTGATTTGTTTCTTGGTTGCTAGGGTAACCCCATCTGGTCGCTAGGCAGTTACCAAGGTGACAGCCAACAATGCTCCTTGCAATCCTGAGTGAAATAAGTCAACCCAGATTTCTCTGTGATTTTCTAGTACAGAGATATGTGATTTGTTTCTTGGTTGCTAGGGTAACCCCATCTGGTTGCTAGGCAGTTACCAAGGTGACAGGCAACAATGCTCCTTGCCATCCTGAGTGAAATAAGTCAACCCGGAAGTCTCTACGTCATTCTGATCCTAAGATACACATCTTAGTGATTTTGAATGGATGTCAATGGTTCTTTGTTGCTAGGGTGCTTTAAATGGTTGCTAGGGCGTGGCTAAGTAGTTGACATGATGAAAGCTGAAGACTGATTACTCACCCAATGAAAACAAAGCAACTATCATGTCTCTAGGACATTCTGATCTGAAGATATCTTACTGTAAATGAAATCAATAAATGTGGTTGCTAGGGTGCTCTAAATTGTTGCTAGGGAGTGGCTTGGCAGCTGCCAATGATGAATCTCCAAAGGCTGCTTGTCAATATGAATGATATAAACCAACTCCCATGCTTCTGTGACATTCAGAATGGAAGATATCTCTCTTTGGATTTTGGTTGCTAAGGTGCTCGAAAATGGTTGCTAGGGAGGGGCTAGGAAGTGTTGAGGGGATTCATGATTGGCTGTTTTACTGCCCCAAGTCAAACGAGACCACCCTCGTGTTTGTATGATAATTCAGTCCGGAGAAATCCCTTTGATCTTTTTCAAAGGAAGTCTATGGGAATTGTTGCTAAGGTGCTGTAAATGGTTGCTAGGGCGTGGCTTGATAGCTTCACAATGATCCTGAGAGACTGATTGGTCGTCTGAGTAAAATGAGCCCGCCCCCTTGTCTGTAAGACACTGTGATCCAGAGTTATGTTCAATACAAAATCTACCATAGACTTAACATTGGGGCAAATTTGGGCAGCTCCTGCCCCCCAGGGGTGCAACTTTTACCCCATTGTGAGGTACGTTCTCACAGAGCCTGTCAGCCTCTTCAAATGAGGTAAATCACAAGTCTCTGCGAAATTCTCGCTCTGAGCTATGACTCGTCAAAATTCGGCTCAATGTTAAGTCAATGGGATTGTTTGCCCAATTTTTTGCCCCTGGGGCAAACACCGTACCCCCGATCGCTTATAAAAGTCATAGCACACCATTCCCAAATAATCCGCACGATTTGACGCCTCATTCGTGGGTCAGCGACCAAAAATTTTTTCAAAAAATTCCATTGACTTACATTGGGGCAATTTTGGGCAGCTCCTGCCCCCCAGGGGTAAAACTTTTACCCCATTGTGAGGTATGTTCTCACAGAGCCTGTCAGCCTCTTCAAATGTGGTAAATCACATGTCTCTGCGAAATCCTCGCTCTGAGCTATGACTTTTCAAAGTTCGGCTCAATGTTAAGTCAATGGGATTTTTTGCCCAATTTTTTGCCCCTGGGGCAAACACCGTACCCCCGATCGCTTAGAAAAGATATAGCACACTATTCGGGATTAGTCTGAAGGTCTGTGCAGAGTTTGGTGCATGTAGCTTAAAAGCTCTAGGAGGAGTTAGATTTAGAAATTTAGTCTCAGAATAATAATAATAATAATAATAAGTTTAAATAGGATTTCAGTAAGTTGGCTTTCTCAAGCCAACCTAATAATAAGTTTAAATAGGATTTCAGTAAGTTGGCTTTCTCAAGCCAACCTAACAAAACATAATGTAACAGTATAATATAATACAAATATTAAATATCAATATAAATCATAAGTATAAATGTAAACATTAAATCTAAATATAAAACGTGAATCTTTGCCCTCTTTTCACATACACGTTGCAATCAATAATTGTTTAAATTTGACTCCATTATAGAAGAAGGTTTGTGTTGCTGCCGGTTGTTTATTCCTGATGTTTGCTAAAGGCCATTCTTAAGATTGAATAGTCTAATTACACCGATAACCTTTCTGTTTTCAGACTCGTTTCTGGACTCTGATCCTTTTTCTGGCATTTGTGAGATGCCGGATTTCGACTTGTCCCCGTTGGACTCTGACTTCCTGCTTGAGCGGGGCGGGGCGGTGGAAGGGCTCGGTCTCCCATTGGACAGTTTCATCTGCCTCTCACCCCCACACAACCAGGACTATCACTTCGGTCTGGAGGAGAACGAGGGCATCAGTGAGCTGTTCGACTGCGATTTCAGCGACCTCGGCCCTCTGGAGTTTTGAGAGGCCGATTAAAGTTTTCCTTTTGCTCTCGATTCTCAGTGTGAACGGGAAACAGATCCCACATCGCTTCTCTTTTCGATCCAGATTCATCCATCTGGCTCTAGTCGCAGCACATGCCATTTAATTTATTTAAACACATATTAAGTCACCTTCAATCTCTTTTTTTTTATTTTTTTTATTAGAGTTTGCTGTACATTTAATGTTGTCGCGAAGGTTTTTAGGATGTCGTAAACGTGCCGATTATAGGTGTGAATATAAACTGACGAGGTTTTATGGAATATATCTCAGGAGTATCTTAGAGTATTTCGGGTGAGTGATAATGTGCTAGTTATTTAGGTTATGGTTATGTTGCGTAGGTTGGTTATGCATGCCGCGTGATAATCGATCCGTCATCGTTGTTATGACGACAGAGTCGTAGTTTGTTTTAGAAATTACAGGCGCAATGGAAGTGGACCATCGAACGAATCATTCTGTTTCTATTCACACATTCATCATGCCACAGACGTGTCTTTTTAAGCATTTAAAGTGTGGTTTTCTTTGATTTTTATTACAGGGATTGTTCTGTATTTATTGGAATAAGACTTCATTCATATCTGCTCCTGCTACAGATAAATGCCCAGTTATTATGTTCCCATAATTCTCGGTTTTGTTGTGTATTTTGTGTTGTGTTGCCTGCGCAGGGGTGTAAATGTACCCATCATTTCCTGACTCTTCTTAATATTAATCTTGATATTTCCAAAAAGCACTATATATTTTTCTTCTTTAATCCTTTGATCTTTTTCAGGAGTCCGAATATAGAAACATAATATATTGGATCAAACTTGATGGCGTTAGTTAATTGTGCAACATTTAATTCGTGGCCTTGATATTGGGTTTTTGGGAAGGCTCCATCAGGGGACGTATGAAATATATAGTCATGTTGGGTTAGAATGATATGATATCTCTTCTTGTGAGATATTTAAATGCAATTTGGTAGCATATATACAGTTGAATAGATATAAAGGACCCTGAAGTTCACGAGGATGCTGTTTTATAAATTCTTCACTTTATTTAAATGATTATTTTAATGCAGGTTTGCCTTATTCTGTTTTCCAAAGGCAGCTTCTGTTCTTTGGTTATGAATGTGTTGGGACGATCATAAATCTGTGTCATCCATTCTACAAGTTTTGTGTAATCTGATGTTCATAAGGAGGTTAATTTGCTTATAAATCGTGTTTTATTGATTTCGTTCTTTTGGTTGGCGTTTTCTAAGGTTGAGTTGTCTGGGACAATTCTTATGACAGAATCAAGCGCTTTGTTTTAGGGAGTGTGACTAGTGTTTCAATGCATCTAAATGTATAATGGCAATATTTTTGTGAGAGATTAATTTTCTCTGAAGAATTGACTGACTTTATAAACCACTTAAAAAGTGGACTAAAGCTAAAGAATGTGTATGCTTTTTTGTAATTGATTTTTTGTTTTCTTGGAAAGGTATGCAAAAAATGGTCCTACTCCCTGAAAGATATTACTGAAATAAGTGTTGTAAGATATTTACCTGTCTCTGTCACAGCTCTAAACTCTGTAAACAGCAAACAAAAGTGTGTCCGTGGATAATGACGCTTTCGACCTGTCAATTACTTTGTGCGTTCTCATTGTATTGTAGTTGCAGCGAATTATTGAGGCTTAATGCCATTTTTAAGCCACGCTGTTCATAACAGTTGCCTCTTGATGGCGCTATTTTGCTGCTTTTGTTTTTAACAATCATTTCTGCATGTGTCAGTGGTAAAATACATCTTCCGGGTGGGTGATGTATGTGTGCTATCAGGGTGAAAGCTCCAACAACCATACTTAGCAATAGCAAAAGAATAAACAAATAAAAAAAAAACTCTTTATTTTGTGTTCTACTGAAGAATAAAATGGGGTTGCGACAAGGTTATCGAGAGTGAGTAAATGAAATTTAGCAGGTGAACTATACCTTAAATATTTGTACTATTATTTTACATTATGTTTTGTTAGTTTAATGAACACACTTGCAATGCTTCATACAAATAGCAGATCTTTTCAGTGATCAAACAACGAACCCATTTCATACAGGAGAGAAATATGTAATGATACCGCGTCACCTCACGGTCCAATAAAAATCTGACTCAGTTTGATTTCATCAGCAACTGATTAACCTGCAGATGGAAATAATTGCCCTCATTAAAACTCATCTGAAAGATTAATAAACCTCACAATGCTAATTTCTCAGTGCAGACTAATTACTTATTTGCATTTTTCTGGGTTTTAATTTGCTGTTATGAGGGCTCAGGGAATCTCATGATGGTACGGTGCTATTTTCAGGCCTGCAGATGATAAACAAAAACCTACTAATGGAGGAGTTTTACATAGACAGCAGAAACAGTTCAGACGCTCCTGAGATCCGGTCATTAAGAATAACAGAATCTGTAAAAGGGCTCATCACCTGCCCTCATCATGAAGAGGTGAGAGTGACATCATCACCATCATCACTGCCATCACATCCTTATCACATCAGTACAACCATCAACATCACATTACCATCATAATCATCATGTCTTCATCAGCATCAACATCATACTTATCACTATCACAGTCATCATACTTACAATCATCATCACATCAGCACTATCATCAAACCATCACTATCAACATCACATTATCATCATGTCTTAATCACCATACTTACCATCACTATCACATCATCATCACAGTCATCTAACTCACTATCTTCATCATACTTACATCACTATTACATCATCATCACAGTCATCTAACTCACTATCTTCATCATACTTACATCACTATTACATCATCATCATCATTATCACAATCATCTTACTCACCATCACATCATCAGCATCACAATCATCATCATCATCATACCATCACTATCACATCATCTTCACAGTCATCTAACTCACCATCATCATTATCACAGTCATCATCATCAGATCAGTACCATCTTCGTCACATTAAAAACAACCATCAGTCCCATCATCATGTCTTCATCATTATTACATCACTATTACATCATCATTATCACAATCATTTTACTCACCATCAGCACCATCATCATACATCACTATCACATCATCAGCATCACAATCATCATTATCATCATACTTACCATCACTATCACATCATCATCACAGTCGTCTAACTCACTATCTTCATCATACTTACATCACTATTACATCATCATTATCACAATCATCTTACTCACCATCGCATCACAATCATCATTATCATCATCATACTTACCATCACTATCACATCATCTTCACAGTCATCTAACTCACCATCATCATTATCACAGTCATCATCATCAGATCAGTACCATCTTCGTCACATTAAAAACATAACCATCAGTCCCATCATCATGCCTTCATCATAATTACATCACTATTACATCATCATTATCACAATCATCTTACTCACCATCATCATCACACATCAGCACCATCATCATACATCACTATCACATCATCAGCATCACAATCATCAAAATCATCATCATACTATCACATCATCATCACAGTCATCTAACTCATCATCATCATTATCACTGTCATCATATTCACAATCATCATCAGATCAGTACCATCTTCATCACATTAAAAACATAACCATCAGTCCCATCATCATGCCTTCATCATACTTGCATCACATCATCATCATCACAGTCATCAACTCACCATCATTATCATGCTTACTGTAATTCAATCTCATCACCACCATCATCATACTTACCATCAATATCACATCATCAACATCACCATCAGATCAGTACCATCTTCATCACATCAAAATCATAGCCATCAGTCCCATCGTCATCACATTACCATCATAACCATCATGTCTTAATCATCATCATCATACTTACCATCACTATCACATCATCATCATCATCACCACGGTCATCTAACTCACTATCTTCATCATACTTACATCACTATTACATCATCATTATCACAATCATCTTACTCACCATCATCATAATCACAAATCAGCATCATCATCATACATCACAATCATCATCATCAGATCAGTACCATCTTCGTCACAAACATAAACATCAGTCCCATCATTATCACATCAGTACCATCATCATCATCATCATCATCACATTAGTATCCTAACCATCATGTTTTCATCATACTTGCATCACATCATCATCACAGTCATCAACTCAGCATCATCATCATGATTACTGTAATTCACTATCACATCAGCACCATCATTATCAGATCGGTACCATCTTCATCACAATAAATACATAACCATCAGTCCCATCATCAACACATCAGTACCACCATCAACATCACATTACCATCATAACTGTCATGTCTTAAACATCATCATCATACTTACCATCACTACCACATCATCATCACAGTCATCTAACTCACCAATATCATTATCATTCTTACCATCATCAAATCATCATCATCATACTTACCATCACTTTCGCATCATCATCATCACAGTCATCTTACGCGGTGTCATCATATCAGCATCAACATCCCATCATCACCATTACCATCATAACCATCATGTTTTCATCATCACATCAGTTCCATCTTAATCACATTCACAAATCAACTCACCTGCCAACCCATCAGTCATGTCTTATGCAGGTTGATGTACACTGAAATACCTATTAATAATGAACATTTAGATATCTTGTAGTCACATAGGATTTTTATTCTTCAAAGGGATAATTTAATATCAAGCAATTATTTTATGACTATAACTGTTAAATCTAGGATTATAATATAGTATATTAATCTAGAATTGAGTCTTGCAACACCTCACAGACTCAATTACATCTTCTTACCACTTGGAGGCGCTATTGAGACAGCTTTTTCCACAACATATAAAACAACTCAATGTCATTGTCTTTCAGGTCAAAGTTGGGCACACACCCATTGCTTTACTCTACATTAAACACCACCGTTTCCATTTCACGACTCATTTACAATCAAATGCATTCCAAATGATCCTCGAATCATTCAACAGGGACACATATATCATCCCGGGCTTATAACGGCTCAAGGTAGTACTTAAAATATGAGCTGTAGAAGATATATTTCACAAAACAATTTCACAAATCATTTATACTCTCTCTCTCTCGCTCTCTCTCTCTCTCTCTCACTCTCACACACTCTCTCTCACACACACACACACACACACACACACACAGCAATATTTTGCAGGATATTGTGAAATGATCCAGTAAAAATAGATATATCAATGCAAATATTAATTACTTCACCTGCAGTATAGAGACAGAATTAGATTTGGCTGGTATTGGATTGATATTTCTTCACATGGACAATAAATCACAATAAATCACTTTCCTAAAGCACAATGGCAGTACTATGATTCAGTGTCAAACCATTATCATGGTATTTTGATAAATACTGGCCCCAAAAAGTATTTAGACACTTAAATCACACTGACATCTGCGAACAGAACAAACTTGCCATTTTTGCAATGACTTTTAATGGTGTCAAGTTGATCATTTTTAGGCTTCATTTTTTATGCATAATACAATTTCTTATTCTTTTGATTTTGGGGTGATTCATTCATTCATCCACATCCGAGTGTGCGGATACAAATATAACATGATCAGATGCATCGTTATGTTCTGATGTCACCTCTGCGTGGTGATATTGACAGATCTTTAGATGTTCAGTGATGGTGAAAGTGCAGATCCGGAGGTTGCTGGGGGTCTTTGAGATAATCAGACTTGCATGCTCGCTGATTTTCAGACAAATTAAATGTCAGGGGAATCAGGACGCGCTCGAGTACTTTGAAAAGACTATCATAAATTATTAAAGGCTCCGTTACTTTTCCAGAGCCTCTGAAAATCCGTCACACCAAAGCCGAAGTTTTCCAGCTTTTTGCCAGCATGAGGAATTAACAGAGACTTTACAATCTGATGGGATTTCATACGTGTCCCAGATAACAAACTCAGCAATCCGGGCACGTATATTATAGGAGCCACTTTTGAAAGACTGATATTTAATGCCTTCCTATAGGGGAACATTATTTCACCGTGTGACAGGAAAGTTAAGAAACAAGTTCTGATGCTGAAACAAAGAGAAAAGCTTGCAGAGATGTTAGATAGCTGTTATGAAGCACCTTTAGATCTCTGCAACTTTGTATAAATGAATATTCTTGTGTTTTAATTTAAGGGGGTATTTCTATAAGTATATGTCAGACTTTCAAAAATATTCTGTGGGGTCAAGCTCAAGCACAAGTATATATATATATATATATAAGGATATAAAAATGTATTGCATTGCAGGAATGGCCCAGAACAGAAATGGTCCACAACCTGATTGAAATAACTTGCGTTCATTTTTGTTCACTACATTTCCATGCTTGGTCGCTCTCAGCAAAGTGTTAACTAGATCTTCCTGACAGCAATAACGGGTCTATTGGGGACCTCATTCACCGGCATTATTAACAGGTCAATACTGGACTCAATATCCCATAATAAACACAATTCTAACACGCTGCAGACCAGTCTGCCCATAGATATATATATAAATATATACTACATTACTGTAATGCAAAAATCTCAGAAATAATTTTATATTCAAACATAATATTTTATTATATATTTTCAAATATTATACATTTTATTAAATATTACATAAAAATATTAAATAAATTATTGTTATTAATATATGTAAATAAAACATATATCATTTAATGAAATAATTTCACATTAAAATGTAATGTTTTATTATATATTTCTAAATGTAGATTATTATAATAAATATGAATATATACATTCAATATATATTTAGTTTTTCTGTGTTCAATATATGAATCAATAAAAAATGGTCAATTCGAAAAAAACATTAAAATAATAATATATATATATATATATATATATATATATATATATATATATATATATATATATATATATATATATATATATATATATATATATATAATGTATTAACATTGCTATATTGTACTTTTTTAAATATGATAAATATTACTCATATACTTTATATATATTATAAAATAAAATTCATTATAGTATTAAAATAATATATCATTAAATACTATATTATTTAAAAATAATAAATTTTTAATGTAAATGATCTATACGTCACATTAGTGTTTGATGGACTATATTTAATTTATGCTGATTTAAAATAAATGTACTATAGAAGTGAATAATAGGAATTACAAAGAAAAATGTGTTTAATTTTCATCAACTATTTAATTGATCTTAAAATTGACCTTGTTTTCATAATATCAGAATATAACTTCTTTTAACTTCTTTTAACTTCTTTTTTTCTTTAGGGCTGAAATATAACCTGAACTTGTTTTCTTGAGATATATTTATATATTAATGCTTATTAATTGTGTTTTTATCACCCTGCTGACGACACTACTGTAAAGATCACAGGTACATGTGCATTTATTTTTCATGTTTTTGCTCATAAATATTCAGTGATGTAATGTGTGACATGCATCTCCCATCTGTATATTTCAGAGGTGCAGCGATGGATGATTCTGCAGGTGGGACGTGTTCTTGCATGTGGCCGCAGGGCGTCATTACCACACACTCATTTTATGAGAAACATGCCATGGTCCAACCGTCGGTGGAAGTTTTACAGCGGATATCATGAGATGCATAATAAGGCAGGTTTATCACAGACCCTGTTCTTTTACATTATACACCGAATCTGAACATGTATGTTTTATTTAAAGGGATGGTTCACTCAAAAACGTATATCCATCCATTACCTATTCACCCCTAATGTCACGCATACATCTTATTTGTGGAACACAAAGGAATCTGGCTCTTTTCCGTACAATGAAAGTGAATGGGGCTGTCAAGCTCCAAAAGGACAAAAAAAGCATCTTAAAAGTATCTGTGACGGGGTGGAGGGCGGGGCCGGGTCATGATGCTACACAACCGGCCCCTAATCAGGCTAATCAAGCCTCAGAGAGGGATAAAGGCCGACTGGTGACTACAGTGGGACAGAGAGAGAGAGATTTACGGGCAGCTGTCCGACACCCAAACAGATTCTGAAAGACACCCCATCAGAATCATAACCATCTCAAATTGATCAGACAAATGGATTGTCCCACTCCAAGCTCACACGATTGGTTGAGTCACAAGTGACATGTGGGACTGCTCAAACAAACGGAGCAATGTTTTGTCAAAGTAGGGATGCACCGATACAGAATGAGTGTGCCGATTATGAAGAACAACATCTGCCGATACCGATACCGATAGTTTGGTGGTTTTTATGCTACCTAGTTTCAAATCTTTGATTATTAATGACACTGCTTCGAAAGAAATGTCAAAAAATGTTTTTAACTATTGGTCGACCGATATGGGTTTTTCCCAATGACCGATACCGATATCCAAAGAGAAGGATGGCCGATATAAAGGCAGATAAACATAATACTATATAATATCTGACAACAGCTAATCAAAAATGTACACAAAACTTCAATATTAAAACAAACACGCATTTATGCAGCATTTACAAGCACTGTTGACTCTCCAAATATCGTCCGATTAACGGCCTGTCTGATATATCGGTCTAGCACTTTTCTTAACACACATTAACTGAATCGCAAATGATGAAGCTGAAGCAGCATCCACTTTAGCTTTAACAAACACTTTATATTACTTGCTGTTTGGAGATTTAAAGCAAGTCATAAAATAAGTGAATAATTCCACTCAAGAGGCATTTTATTTCACACAGCACGTGTTTTAGGCTTGTTGCCCGACACGTTTATCTGCCCCCTTTTGACAGGAAATATTTGGCCCTGATGATTGGCTGTTTCTAAACAATCGATCGATTACTGACAGTCCAGATAATTCAAGGATTACAAACAAACAGAAATCGAATGTATTATTTAGTGAAAATGTTCACTGACCGTTGATCTCCTGTTCGTGTTCATGATACGGCATGAGAGCAACAGTTCACGCAACCCCCTTGCGACAGTGGGCCGTTCAAGCGAAAACGTGCTTTGTTTATATAAAACTGGTCCTCTACAGCGATAGTGACAACAAAAAACACGGCTGCACACAAAACAGAGAACAGAACTTACTAAACATGTCTGAAGAGTTTGTAGTCGAAGAATTGATGCATTTCTATGCCCAGCCTTATTATTTTTCTTCCCTTGTTCTCCCCAATTCCCAATGTGCTCTAGGTCCTCGTGGTGGCGTAATGACTTGGTGGCTCAATCTGGGTGGCGGAGGACGAATCTCAGTTGCCTCTCAGTATTCGGAAATTAAACAGAAACCTAGAGGAGGCTACAGGCAACCACAGTCACACCGTTTCCTAAACTGACGGCAAACGACACACGATAAAAAGTATATTTTCTGTGGTAATTTTCTGTAGTTTTTGTCCTAACCAGCAGTGATGAGCGACGGTACATTCTCTCGATCGCTTGTTTTCTATTTTCAGCATCACACTGGTAACTTTGTCTGCTGTGAACTGGCACAGGTCCAAAAACATACAAATAATACGGCTGGGCATAGAAATGCATCAATTCTTCGACTACAAACTCTTCAGACATGTTTAGTAAGTTCTGTTCTCTGTTTTATGTGCAGATGTGATGTGTTCTGTTGTATAAATCGCTGTGGAGGACCTGTTTATAGATAAACAAAATGAGTTTTCTCTTGAACGCCCTAATGTCGTGAGGGGGCTGCGTGAACCGTTGCTCTCATGCCCTATCATGAATGTGCGCACAGGAGATCAACGGTCATTGAACAGTTTAAATAATACATTAGATATCGGTATATTTCTCACCAAACCTTACCGTATGCTTTCATAACAATCATGAGTCTCATAAATAATTAATTAGACTTCTGAATTATACGTTTGTGTCTTTTTGAAGCTTGACGAGGTGGCCACCATCAACTGCCATTGTATGACATCACTGAGCACAAATCTTTTTGCACAATTTCTCCCTTTGTGTTTAGAAACATAAAGAAAGTCATGTAGGGTTATGACAACACAGTGATGAGTAAACAATGACTGAATTTTCATTTGTGGGTGAATAATCCATTTAATTTGACTGGCCGATACAGATACATTGGTGCATTTTTATTTGAAAGCATTACAGTCACAGTTCTTACACACTTCATTAAGTCAAAAGGCTCACTTATATCTGTCTCTGCACATTAAACACACTTTCTATCATGTACTGGCACCTTCAGGTCCAAAACCGTGTTCTTGACACAATCTTTAAGCACACAAAGGTCATATGTCACAGTTATCTTCATGTCATTCTTGCCGCAGTGTGACCTCACAGGTATAAAACGACCCCTCGCTTCCTCTTAGGCGCTGTGCTGGTGTCACGTAACCCTGCCCCACCGCGGCCTATCAACACTCCTGCAGTCGCCGCAGGAAATGGGTGTTTTATGGGAGCAATACATCACTGGCCTGCAACAGCGGCGAGTGACACTGGCGATTTTTCTCCTTGCTTACAGGAAAGAACCCAAGAGGCGGGAAATAAATGGACAGGAACAACCGTGTGTTTGTGTGAAAGGTTGAACGGTCATCCGCGCTGACAGAAGAACAGCTGACCAACAACAACCCTGACAGCATATTTCAATGTGTGTTAAATTAAATCAATACGGCGGTCGTGTCTGGGAGGTGTTTTACGGTCGGCACCTGCCTGAACGGGTGTATCTGTGAAGAGATTTACCTCAGTGAGGGCGAGAAGGTTTAGACAAGGAGAGCTGACACAAGTTGATGGTGAATAAACAATGTCACGACCGTTCAGTGATAACAACCAAATGTGCTTTTAAGGCAAGTCAGGTTACGTGGCAGCCTTGCTCATAACGCCTCCAAGCTAGTAATTTACTTTCATTCTTACGCATGCAAATGTGGTAGAGCGGGCCACGAGCGGGCCACGAGCGGGCCACGAGCGGGCCACGAGCGGGCCACGAGCGGGCCACAAGTCGTGTGTTTTGCTGTGGTCACACAAGATTTCAGTGGGCAACTCTGTAATACTTTCCACTATTAAAGCAGTTTAAACGAACAGTATTTCTATAAAAATGGCTAACTATAAGTAAGTATATATTTAATTACATTTGATCAAACTCCCAAGGCCATCACATACCACAGTGAAGCCAGAGCTGAGTACGAGTTGGCTAAAAAAGTGCTTAAATAGCCGTTTGGCTAATGGCTAACATAAGTAGTCTTGTTGACATTGTCAGCTGAGTTCATTTAATTTATTTCAATTTATGTATTTATTTTAGTTAACAAACTCCCAGGGCTATTACGTACCAGAATGAAGCATGACCAAAACCTTGCCTAAAGTCTCATGTCAAGTCGTAATAATAGTACGACATGGCTAAATCGTATGAGTTGGCACGTTCAAAAATGCACGACTTTTAGAGGAAAAAAACGAACCAACAATTGTTGCTATTATGATTTGTTTCCTAACTTTAACCCGTAATCCAAGCTTAAACCTAAACTATGATTTTAATAAGAAACATCACCGTTGCGAACCACGAAAGAAAGAGAAATATTGTGGTTTTGAATGAGCAATCTTACAATATATACAATGTTAAACCCCTAAACCAAACCTAAACGTAACCATGAGTCAAACCCCTTCCCAAACCCTACACTTAACTGGGACCACAATAGGAAAAGTGTAGCACGGATGAAAGAAAACATACTTGTTTGGAAGTATCAGTCATTTGTATTGCATAAATAAATATGGAATTAGTAACCAAATTTGTTCATGTCTTAAAGAAAGTCTTCAATTGAACTGTACCTTTTTGTAGCTGGGGTGGTACCCTAGGAACTATTTTGTTCATTTAGTTGGGAACACACTGTAATTATACCTATAAGGAACCTTTATGTGTACCTTAAAAGTACTATTGTGTATTTTTAAGGTACATTTGTATATTGTGTTCCTCTGGGAACAAAACTGGGCCTTAAAGATACACAATTGTTCCTTATAGGTACAATTAAATACTCAAAACGAGTTGAAATTAGAGGTACTTAATTAGAGGTACAAAAGTGTCCCCTTATTGAAGGAACCTCCCCAGCGACAGAAAAGGTACAGTTTGGGACCTCAGCTTGGAGAGTGAAGGCTAGCTAAAATCGAATGCCTGTATTGTGTCAATTTCATATTGTATTTGTTAATTGGTTGGCCTAAAAGTAAAGATATCTTATGATTTCACCACCTCCTACAAATTAGTAAGATGGGACTGTTGGCCAGACCTGAATATGAGCAATTTGGCTAATGGTTAACATATATTGAATACATGGGCGGCTGTGGCTCAGGTGGTAGAGCGGGTCGGACACTAATCGCAGGGTTGTCGGTTTGATTCCCGGCCCACATGACTCCACATGCAAAGTGTCCTTGGGCAAGACACTGAACCCCAAGTTGCTCCCAATGGCAGGCTAGTGCCTTGCATGGCAGCTCTGCCGTCATTGGTGTGTGAATGTGAGTGAATGAGTCATGGTGTAAAGCACTTTGAATACCGCTAAGGTTAAAAAAGGCGCTATATAAGTGCAGACCGTTTAGCATTGTTTTGGTAACATCAAAAAGCTGGTTACGACACACTAAAAGGAAAAAAAAATTCATATACATTTTCATGAAAGTTTATGCCCCTTTTTTCTGTGAGGGAAATAAATGTAATCTCATTAAACTTTACTGCTAAAGATGAGCAGCGACCTCGTTTGAGAAGCACATTTATATTAGAGGCACAACTCCTTGCCTTTAATTTCACACTGAGCGCGTCTTTACGTGAGAAAAATAAGGCGAGTTTCGAAAAGAGAGTGGAGAAATATATCAAGTTTATTTTACAATGCAACAGTTCAATTTGTGGGGGGGGGTTCCCCAAATTTGGAATGCCCAATTCCCAATCCGTGGTGGCCTAGTGACTCGCCTCAATCCGGAGGCGGAGGACGAATCTCACTTGCCTCCACGTCCGAAACCACCAATTTTCTGAGATCTCTTTTTGCTTGGCATGGTCCGCGTCAGCAGATGCTTCTTGTGAATAGCAAACTCGAAATGTTTGAGTGCTTTTTATATGTCAAAGTAGCTCTAACCCACACCGCCAATCTAGTTTCGTTAATTGGTTGCCAGGTTTGCCAACTCCTGACTCTAATTAGCTTATGCTATCATTACCATAGGGGTTCACATACTTTTTCCGTACTACACTGAGAATGTTTGAATGATGCATTCAATATGTACAAGTACAATACAATAATATTTGTGTTTTATTAGCTTAAACAGATTGTGTTTCATCATTATCGTAACTTAGCTAAGACAAATGACAGTACACAAAAATGCAGGTAACTCCAAAGGGTTCACATACTTTTTCTTGCTTGATGACCATCCCATGGTGATGTTGGCAGATTTCTTCCAATAAGTGTTATATTGAAATCTGAGCTTTGACGTCTTGTGATTGTCATGTCCTCTTAGTGGTGGTGGCGTAGTGGGCTAAATAACAGAACTGGTAATCAGAAGGTTGCTGGTTTGATCCCCACAGCCACCACCAATGTGTCCTTGAGCAAGACACTTAACTCCAGGTTGCTCCGGGGGGATTGTCCCTGTAATAAGTGCACTGTAAGTCGCTTTGGATAAAAGCGTCTGCCAAATGCATAAATGTCAGGTCACCCTGGCACCATCTTTAAATGACTGTCTATTTCCTCTGTATATTCGTATATTTTAGGGTAGGCAGAAAGCTGTAATCTAGCCTCGATCCCAAGCATTTCTCATAGACGGAGAGAGCAGACATACACATATGGTTCATGGTGTTTTTTGTCATTTTTGTATAGCTGAAGAGCCCCTGTGAACTTTCACTGTATGCTAAAACGTGATCAAACATTATGCATAGCATCTCCTGTTTGTGACCAACATGAGGGTGAGTAAATGATTACAGCACTTTTATTTTTGGTGACCACACAACAGCATTTCTGCCCTCATTTACACATGCAACATGCAGTTTCCGTCTCTCTCTCTGTTGT
>JAVLUX010000020.1:37137500-37165000 GCA_032164185.1 Moxostoma hubbsi | reverse complement strand
CTGCTGATGTCAAGTTTTATAGTGAGAAAGGAGATATAGCTTGATGTGTTCTCACCCAAAACCAACTGGATCTCTTCTGAAGACATGGATTAAACCACTGGTGTCTTATGGATTACTTTTATGCTGCCTCTATGTGCTTTTTGGAGCTTCAAATTTGGGTCACCATTCACTTGCATTGTGTGGACCTACAGATCTGAGATATTCATCTAAAAATCTCTGTGTTCTGCTGAAGAAAGAAAGTCATACGGGTTTGAAACAACATCAGGGTGAGTAAATGGTTACAGAATTTTCATTTGTTGTTAAAATATTGTTGTTTTCTATTTATTTGTATGTACTGACTGTCATCTCTCATGGGAATGATCAAATGGCATTGTCCCGTGACTGATGTTTTCACACTTCTGTCATTGCTGTCATTGGACTCTTTGGTTTCTCTGCCAGAATTACATGGACATAAAAATTCAGTTGACATTTCTGTTTCCTATTTTCTGAGTCTTCCATTTACGCTCAGAATGCACCTGCAATCATCCTGAAGCGCGGCGCGTGTGATATGTGTCATTTCACCTTTGATCTTTCTCTTTCGTTGACAAATAAAAATGTTTTCCATGTTTTGTTCACACCTTTTTTCATATGCATATTTTACATCAATCTCTGATTCCATCCCGATGCAGAAACCCCTTTTCTTCAGTGAACATGTGCAGAATTGGGGTCAGACTGGGCATTGACTGGCACCAACGCTGGCAGCGTGTCAGTGGAAAAGAGGTGTCAGAAATGTCATTGAATTTACATTTACATTTCATCCAGTGTGCATTGCTCAAAGTCATCCATTTCAACTCACGTCTGCTATCATCAGTGAGTAGTTCGGTCGTTACATCCAGTTGCTCCATGTTTTTTTTGTATAGTGGCTTTTAGCTTAAAATGAGTAAAATAAGGTGTGTGGTTAACATCACTGTAACCCAAATGAGTGAATTTGTGTTTATTTATTTTTTTGAATTTGCGTGATATGAGCGTGAAGCGATCGTCTGTGTTCTGCAACTGCTTTCGGGTCCTTGAATAATGTATAACGTGGCAGTAAGGGCAGCCAGTGGACTTTCTAGTGCCCTCCCAGGGTAAGATGGTGCCCCCTAAGGGAGTTGGTGCCCTACGCAGACTGCATAGTCTGCTTATAGGGAGCGGCGGTACTGAATGCACACAACAACAAGGAGCATGTGACAAGGTTCTTTCAGCTATCTCAAAGAGGAAGCGGGAGATGGGTAACAATTCAACGCTTGTTGCATCTTTTTATTTCCCACACAAACTTCAAAATGCTTTCCAGCTTCAACAAAATGACCACACACGTGAACACACTGCTGCGTGCAACTCTCTCTTCCCTCCGGCAGTCTGGATTGCCCTTGAAATTCCTCTCCGCTCTCACGGCAAACGCAAAACAGCTGTTAGAGTTGATTTTCCACATGTGTCAATCCTTACCGCACTCACTCTCTCTCTGCCTCGCTCTTTACTGCTTGGCCACGCCCCAATCAGCATTTGAAATGTAAGTTATTGGTTCTCTCCGAAACTGTTTATACAGATTCCTCAACAGAAATGTGATTCTGTATCCTGCGGGGTTTGTGGCTGCTGTATAAATTCTGCACACACCTTTGAGACACAAAAGCTCCTCATGATGCCGCAGTTAAGCAGGCCAAGCAGCCAGCCGATCGATCGCTTATAAATTGTTGATCAATGGCTGTGTGCAGACTCTCTCAACCGATCTTTACTGATCCTCCTGAGATGCTGCCTCGATAAACCAGAGAACAACACTGCCTCTGAGGCACAGGACAGACATGAGATGCATGAGCAAACCTCTCTCTCTCTCTCTCTCTCTCTGTAATGTGGCAGTGCTGTGAAAAGTCCAGTTACCACCATCAGTGCTGTAA
The DNA here is from genome assembly GCA_032164185.1 of Moxostoma hubbsi. Taxonomy (NCBI): domain Eukaryota; kingdom Metazoa; phylum Chordata; class Actinopteri; order Cypriniformes; family Catostomidae; genus Moxostoma; species Moxostoma hubbsi. The sequence goes on along the minus strand of JAVLUX010000020.1, from coordinate 37,163,090 downwards.
TGTAGAAGGACGAGGCCTGTCTGGAGCAATCTCAAAGCTCTCAGCTCTTTTTCCACTGAAACACACCAATAGAGCTGCTGAATGAGAGTGAGTCGGGTCAGAAGTGAGGAGATATATATATATATATATATATAGACCAGTTATAATGTCCATTTTGCTTGCATACAGTATGAAAGAAATTATCTTTCAGCTAATGCTGTAATTTATTACACAGGGGACCTTCTAACTTGTTAAATTACGGACATATCGATTTTAACACTGTTATTTTATCATTCGTTTTTCATAATTTTGGTGACATTTTAGCCTTTGTTTTTTTCATGTATTACATCAATAAATATGGTGTATTAATATTGCATATAAACAGTATATTTTTACATGTTTGTTATTTACATGCATCATTTGTACTATTTACAAGTATTTACTTAGATATGTAGACCAAGTTCTAAAATGGTACTGTGTCTTTAAGATCTGTGGCAGAGACTTTGACAGTAGTGTTCGTTTGGTCGACTGGCTTCTTTAAAGCATCCATGCTAAGTGTGATGAGAACTAAATGTTTTTATTTATTTATTTTATAAATAACTGACTGTAGAGAACAGAAAAGATATTAAAAGAGACATTATGAAACAACAAATGGTTTGCTTGGGTCCATCTTTGGACAACTTTTACTCTCAGCATGCAGTGAAAACTCCACTGATCGGCCCCAAAGTGCGGGAAAATGCCCGGTATGCCAGATTACCAGTCCAGCCCAGATCGCAATATATCGTTATTTGATTGTAGCAACACAGCCCTAGGGGGCAGTAAGTGAAACCTCAGCTGTATAGGTAACGCACAGCTTATACAGAGGACAAACCGCACTCACCGACAGCAGACAGGACAACATGAGGACACATTCTTGCGTCCAAAACACAGCTTGATGGAGCGCAAATCCGAAGGCTGGGATCTCAAGACTCATTTCTACGTGTTAAACTATGTTCAACTTGACACAGCGCCCTAAAAATGGTATGTTTATGACGAAACACAACCATTATAGTAATTATAATAAATCTCGGACTGACTGACGAATTCAATTGCAAACCGGATTGCTGTGAACTCTAGGCCAACGATTGGCCAATGTTCAACAATATGGAAATAAATAATATATTGCATTCCAAAGCCGCTTATTGTATCGTCTTTTTTAACCATTTGAATCGATTGACCGCCCTATGATTGGCTTTAACTTACTTGCTCTTGCTCACTAGAATTCAATGGCCCGCATCAGTTTTGTGGTCTGCTCCGCGATATCGAGGGAAGACCGGTCGATGCACGCACGCTCCAGAAATACAGGAGGTTAAAGCAGAGAAGATCTTTCCGTGATGCCTCGAGCTACACTTGCAAGGACACCAGGCTTCAGAGCCCTGCTGAAAAGACCAGCTAAAACCAGCATCAGCTAGTTATCTGGTTTTAGCTTGTCACCCAGCATAGTCATACCTGGTCAGGCTTGTTTTAGATGGTTTTTGAACACTTTTTTTGTTTTAGCTGATCAGACTTCTCATAGCAGTCTGGATGGTCATGCTGATCTTAGCCGGTCAGTGTGGTCTTAGCTGGTCTCCCAGCCTTGCCAAGCTGCTTTAAGCTAGTAGGCTAGCTGGTCTCCCAGCCTTGCCAAGCTGCTTTAAGCTGGTAGGTTAGCTGGTCTCCCAGCCTTGCCAAGCTGCTTTAAGCTGGTAGGCTAGCTGGTCTCCCAGCCTTGCCAAGCTGCTTTAAGCTGGTAGGCTAGCTGGTCTCCCAGCCTTGCCAAGCTGCTTTAAGCTGGTAGGCTAGCTGGACTCCCAGCCTTGCCAAGCTGCTTTAAGCTGGTAGGCTAGCTGGTCTCCCAGCCTTGCCAAGCTGCTTTAAGCTGGTAGGCTAGCTGGTCTCCCAGCCTTGCCAAGCTGCTTTAAGCTGGTAGGCTAGCTGGTCTCCCAGCCTTGCCAAGCTGCTTTAAGCTGGTAGGCTAGCTGGACTCCCAGCCTTGCCAAGCTGCTTTAAGCTGGTAGGCTAGCTGGTCTCCCAGCCTTGCCAAGCTGCTTTAAGCTGGTAGGTTAGCTGGTCTCCCAGCCTTGCCAAGCTGCTTTAAGCTGGTAGGTTAGCTGGTCTCACAGCCTTGCCAAGCTGCTTTAAGCTGGTAGGTTAGCTGGTCTCACAGCCTTGCCAAGCTGCTTTAAGCTGGTAGGTTAGCTGGTCTCACAGCCTTGCCAAGCTGCTTTAAGCTAGTAGGCTAGCTGGTCTCCCAGCCTGACCAAATAAAAAGTGTTCAAAACCCTTCTGAAACCAACTGATAGGCTGGGTGATCAGCTAAAGCTAGCCAACCAGCTTAGGCTGGGTTTAGCTGGTCTTTTCACCAGGGAGTATGAATGCCAATGTACAAGCTACATTTGAAAAATCAAAATTTTGAAATTTTGAAAGGCCTCCAAGCTAATCAAAACTAATCAAGCAACGATTCATCAAGAGGAAAGCTGGGAAACGGACAGACATGAAAAGCGAGGGAAAGTTCAGTCCAGTTCTCTCATAAATAAATTGTAAATTTAATAAATAAATTGTATAACAGTAGTATGTGCGTCAGCTTCAGGTCAGTGCATCTGCAACCGGCACAAATACACAGCAATTAAATCCCAGAACGATAGAAATCAATGTGAAATGTTCTGGAGTTGTGGAAGAGGTGAAAAAAATTAATCAAATAATGTTTGGTAAGTGGTTTCATTCTGCGGGCGGCAATTTATCATCGTTACTGTCGAATCAGGAGAGAAGGGAATCAAGGTAATTGGTCTGGAGCGCTGATAAGACTACACTTTAAAAATGCCACAGACTCTGTGAATGTTTTATTCTCTCCTGACAACGAAGAAACTTTACTCCAGTGCTGATGGGTTTACTTAGCTTTTAAAAACGCTACGAAAGTATAAATTCGATCGTCTGTTTTCCAAGTAAATGTTTTGGTCGTGCCGATAAAAGCTTCAAAATGGAAAACTGCTACACAACTTCCTTGCATTTGCTCTGTAAATGTGTTCTGACGTGCTGTGCTTGAGTATATATCTTAATTATTTAGTCTAGACAGCAGTGAGATTAAATGGTGAGCTTCTTCTTAGAAAAAGACGAGAGTTAGCCGTTAGCATTCACATCAATAGCAGTTGCTCGGCTGGCACATTCAGCCCTGTCAGCAGAGACGTTATAAGGCCTTTTTGATGGAAACATCGCAACAGTGGAGCTCCTACACGGCTAAAGGAGCCAATCCAACACACTCTCATGACGATACGTCCCCTATATGGACTTTAATTCGTGCTATTTGTGCGTTGTATTACATATGTTCTGATGCTGTGTGATCGGTAAATGTGCTAAACAGATCCAGCTGTAATGGTGCGTTCACATACATTGCGAAGAAAATTTTCGCCTTGCGTTGCTCGCGCGCGTTTGACCGCTGGATTATAAATTTGTGTTGAAACTTGCGTTCATGCGAGTAACGTGAACCTGCGTCATTCCCCTTTCTCTTCCGGAAGAGGACAGGAGGCGGGGCTTCTACAGCTTGGTTCATAGTAAAGTACGAGCAATCGCTGGAATCAAGTAGACGCGCATATTTCCAGAAATGTAGTCCAACTTACTCGCTCACTTTCCTCTGAGCGATGTCTTTATTCGTCCGGTCTCTGTACATGTATGACGTTGTGTCACACACCGCTACCACAATGTTTAAATAAATGTTTCCAGATTTCTTCTGCTACTACGTCAGTACGTCGGTGACATCCGGACAATCTCAATGCTGATAGGTTTTCGCGACAACACGTCAAACGAATTTCTCGAACACACGAATGAAGCGATTTCGAGTGTTCGAGTCGCGTCATTTGCTTCATCGGCGTGAATTTGCATCTATTTGGATCTTTGCATTGACTTTGTATGTAATCACGCGGCGCGAAACGCTCGCTTTGCATTGTATGTGAACGCACCATACGCCTTTTAAAGGTGAATTATGTAATTTCTGTGGAATTAAAATGGAATTACAAATATAAACAATGTTTTCATAGCAGCTTTCCGAAAACGCCCCTGACCAGCTGTTGTTCAAACAGTCAGATAGCCCCGCCCCCAACTCATGCCATTGGTCAAGTAATGATGTTGGGTGGGATCACATATACATTTTTATAGAGCCGCAGAGACACTGGGGCAGATTCACTAAACAGTTCCGCTACATTTGCGTGTGATATTTCAGCACAAATACCTGCGTTATATTCCCTTACCACCCACAATCACGTTTAGCGGGCGCAACCAGCGCTGAAATAGCGGGTGCATCTTAAATATTTAAATGAAGTCATTGTCATTCCTTCCCGTGCAAACATGCCTCCTTTCTATGTAAATTAGGCTCATTAAACGTTGCGCTTCATTCACAAAACTCACTTTACATCACGCTATTATTAATTAATTATTAATAAAATTTTTAATACAATTAAAATTTTAATACAATTAATACAATTATTATTTAATTATTTTTAAACACGATAAAGAATCATATCTAATTCCACAACAGGGCTCCAAACAAAAAATCAATTAAGGAGCCATTGGCTCCTACAGGGGGAAAAACAGGCGCCAAATATTTTCATTTTTAACTCCTTCCATTCCTTTTCGTCCCGCAGCTCGCTAACAGTGTAGTCTGTGGAGCATTCTTCGCAATTATGTGATCACGTGCATTTTTTATGCTTGTTACTGTCACCGTGTTTTCTCACAGTCTCTTTTTTGAAATGGTTAGTTCCTGCAATGAACTCCGTTTTCCCCGCTATTTCTTTGATATAAACTTTTGTAATGTATTTCGGGAAATGTAATGCAAATTTTAAAATCAAAGGGAGTAAATTTTTACTGTCGCAATTGGCGACCTTGACAGAAATTACACTCACAAATAAATTTATTTGGTCACAAATGCGACCATTTTTAGTCGCAGTTTGGAGCCCTGCACAATGATGATGATTTATCGACTTTATAGACATTACATTTTTATCGTCTGTTAATGCTGAACTTCTGTAAAGCTGCTTTGAAACGATGTGTGTTGTGAAAGGCGCTATACAAATAAAATTGACTTGACTTGGCTATTACCACCAATTGAAAGTAGCCGGTAATTAATTATTCAAGTATTATTTAATTTTAATTAAAGAGTTTTATAACCTGACATACCTGGCATAGATGTGCGATGTAATCAAGCTCATGTTCAGCATGTTTAACCCTTCTGCGACCTTCAGGACATTTTTGTCCTTTTTTTTTTTTTTTTCGATAATTTTGGTTGTGTTAATGCCAACGGCATACAACAAAGGTGTGTATTTTTGGGGGAATTTTGATATTTCAATCTCAGTTCCTATAATACATATATAACACACTGTGTACACAAAATAGTTACACTCAGGACCTTCAGGACTAAAATGTCCCCATTGAAACGCATTGAAACGGCAATATTTGACCCCAGTGCCATTAAAGCATAAAATCACGAATTCTATGATATTATGTTTTCATTCCTGAGCCCTGACTTCTGTACATTTTCAATATTTTCCACCAGATGGTGCCATTTTTCTCTTGTCAGGCCTATGGAGCAAATACAAGCTTTTTTCCTATTTTCTGTTTGCTGTATTATAGAGCACTGCAGGCCAAATGAATAAATGATGCAGCTGAAATTGTGTGTGTGTGTGAAACAATGTCATTATGTAAACAAACTGACATTTAAAGGGTTAAAATTCTGAAAATGAATGAATATTTGGTAGTTATGATCAGGACTGATGTTGGTTAAAAAAAATTAAGATATAATATTATTATGGCAGTTTTTTGATGCAGAGATTTTTGTCTTCTAATGACCCCTGAGTAACATTTTTAAATTGACGCACAAGGGTTAAGAGATGATCCAGGTGTCTGGATCAAAGTGATGCTGTTAAAAAAGCTTCTTTTACTGATCTAAAGTGAATTTTCCTCATAGAATGAGATGAGAGTTGCTTAAATTGAATTTTGCCAGTGTTTACAAGCAGGGCTGGATCTAGGGGCTGCTGGAGTTGGCTTTGCCCCCAAAATTATTCCTTCGGTCCCCCAAGTGCAAGTGAAGCAAGGGGTCTAATTGTATTATTATGGCACTAACCTAACCCTAACGAAATGTGCCGAAACTGAAGATACACACAAGATCCAGTGGCCATGGCAACCTCATTCACGCCAAACAACTGACCTACTGTAATGAACAGGTCAAATGGTTTCTGTTTGGCGTGGAGTCAGATCATCATGAAATTTTCAATCTTCTCCACGCAGCGGACGGGCGAAACCGCGTAATGTGCCGAAATGGAACAAGGAGCAATTTTTTGATTCCTGTTCTCGAGATTTGTTTTCTATGATAATGAAAAAACCCTCTCAGATAATGGAATGGCTTAATATATATTGATTTTATAATCTAGTGGAAAAGGTTGTTTGTTAAAAAGAATTGAATTGGTTTCTTTCTCGACTCATGACCCATCCGTGTCTGTGAGAGGCAATCAGAAATAGCCATGTGGATCTCCATTAGTTGAGAGAAATTTACCCACCATACCCACACACACACACACACACAGACGCAATTTATCTCAGTGCAAATGAAAAACCACTGAGAAGGAAAATAATTTCATCACAGCACCCTCAGTGGTTCTGAGAAGAGAAATTTGTAAGTTCATCAGGGGTTAAATATTATCACAGTTTAACTGCAGAGGATGGGATCATTTACTGTCCAAACAACACTCTTAAACAACGGACAAAACTAAAAAGTCATTGCATTAGAAAACTAAATATCTCAGTCGAGACATTCAGGTTTGGAAGAACTTGAAGCGAGTAATTGACAGAATTGTCTTTTCATGGTTCCTGATTGTCATTCCTCTCATGAATCATTTTATTTTTGCTATTTGTCTTTCATGTTCAGTTTTTTTAATGCAATCAAACATAGATCTTGTATTTTATGTTTGTGCGGTAGGCCTGCTGTAATTAACACAAACACTCACGCTCTGATGAGCACCTATGATTTAACAGTTGAAGTTGGGACTCGAGGCCTTAACAACTTCAAACCAGACTTCACACACAGCTCTCATTTACATATTAATGACATTTTCATGCAACGTTTCACTTTACGTGGTGTCACTAACTGTGGAAATACAGAGAAGGAAGCCAGACGCATAATAGCAAGCTGTAAAATGCAAAAGGTAACAGTGAACAAACTCATAATTGCACGCTGGTGGATTATGTGAATGTACTACAGATGTGGACAAATAATGAAAATTATAATGGAGATAGACGAAGCAGGTGTTAACTGTCACAGATAAACACAAAGAGTGACTAGCATGTGGTATATGAATGCGTTATGATAACGCTAATCCACAAAACACAGTGTTTTGTTCAGCAGAGGAACGAGCAAATGAAACTGAGGGAAGAAATTCTACATTTTAAATACCTTGTTTATGTAGAAGTGTTCAAAACTTCCCTTCCCCAAAGATTTACCATGGTTTCTGCAACATTATTACTCTGGAATACTTGATTCTGATTGGCCAGTGGTGACATACTGCAGGCAAATATTTTTGCATTATGACAATAAACTGTCTAATTGACAGTAATTGACCATTATCGTTGACCATCAATTTACTCAATAGTTATGCTAGTTTCATGTCTCTCATACAGTGTTGGGTAAGTTACTAAAAAAGTAATCTGTTACAAATTACTTTTCTAAAACTGTAATTGGTTGATATCGTAGACTACCAATTTACTCAATAGCTATGCTAGTTTCATGTCTCTCATACAGTGTTGGGTAAGTTACTAAAAAAGTAATCTGTTACAAATTACTTTTCTAAAACTGTAATTGATTGCTATCGTAGACTACCAATTTACTCAATAGCTATGCTAGTTTCATGTCTCTCATACAGTGTTGGGTAAGTTACTAAAAAAGTAATCTGTTACAAATTACTTTTCTAAAACTGTAATTGGTTGATATCGTAGACTACCAATTTACTCAATAGCTATGCTAGTTTCATGTCTCTCGTACAGTGTTGGGTAAGTTACTAAAAAAAGTAATCTGTTACAAATTACTTCTCTAAAACTGTAATTGATTGCTATCGTAGACTACCAATTTACTCAATAGCTATGCTAGTTTCATGTCTCTCGTACAGTGTTGGGTAAGTTACTAAAAAAGTAATCTGTCACAAATTACTTCTCTAAAACTGTAATTGATTGCTATCGTAGACTACCAATTTACTCAATAGCTATGCTAGATTCATGTCTCTCATACAGTGTTGGGTAAGTTACTAAAAAAGTAATCTGTTACAAATTACTTTTCTAAAACTGTAATTGGTTGATATCGTAGACTACCAATTTACTCAATAGTTATGCTAGTTTCATGTCTCTCATACAGTGTTGGGTAAATTACTAAAAAAGTAATTTGTTACAAATTACTTTTCTAAAACTGTAATTGGTTGATATCGTAGACTACCAATTTACTGAATAGCTATGCTAGTTTCATGTCTCTCATACAGTGTTGGGTAAATTACTAAAAAAGTAATCTGTTACAAATTACTTTTCTAAAACTGTAATTGGTTGATATCGTAGACTACCAATTTACTCAATAGCTATGCTAGTTTCATGTCTCTCGTACAGTGTTGGGAAAGTTACTAAAAAAGTAATCTGTTACAAATTACTTCTCTAAAACTGTAATTGATTGTTATCGTAGACTACCAATTTACTCAATAGCTATGCTAGTTTCATGTCTCTCGTACAGTGTTGGGTAAGTTACTAAAAAAGTAATCTGTTACAAATTACTTTTCTAAAACTGTAATTGGTTGATATCGTAGACTACCAATTTACTCAATAGCTATGCTAGTTTCATGTCTCTCATACAGTGTTGGGTAAGTTACTAAAAAAGTAATCTGTTACAAATTACTTTTCTAAAACTGTAATTGGTTGATATCGTAGACTACCAATTTACTCAATAGTTATGCTAGTTTCATGTCTCTCATACAGTGTTGGGAAAGTTACTAAAAAAATAATCTGTTACAAATTACTTCTCTAAAACTGTAATTGGTTGATATCGTAGACTACCAATTTACTCAATAGCTATGCTAGTTTCATGTCTCTCATACAGTGTTGGGTAAGTTACTAAAAAAGTAATCTGTTACAAATTACTTCTCTAAAACTGTAATTGATTGCTATCGTAGACTACCAATTTACTCAATAGCTATGCTAGTTTCATGTCCCTCATACAGTGTTGGGTAAGTTACTAAAAAGTAATCTGTTACAAATTACTTTTCTAAAACTGTAATTGGTTGATATCGTAGACTACCAATTTACTCAATAGCTATGCTAGTTTCATGTCTCTTGTACAGTGTTGGGTAAGTTACTAAAAAAGTAATCTGTTACAAATTACTTTTCTAAAACTGTAATTGGTTGATATCGTAGACTACCAATTTACTCAATAGTTATGCTAGTTTCATGTCTCTCATACAGTGTTGGGTAAGTTACTAAAAAAGTAATCTGTTACAAATTACTTTTCTAAAACTGTAATTGATTGTTATCGTAGACTACCAATTTACTCAATAGCTATGCTAGTTTCATGTCTCTCATACAGTGTTGGGTAAGTTACTAAAAAAGTAATCTGTTACAAATTACTTCTCTAAAACTGTAATTGATTGATATCGTAGACTACCAATTTACTCAATAGCTATGCTAGTTTCATGTCTCTTGTACAGTGTTGGGAAAGTTACTAAAAAAAATAATCTGTTACAAATTACTTCTCTAAAACTGTAATTGATTGTTATCGTAGACTACCAATTTACTCAATATCTATGCTAGTTTCATGTCTCTCATACAGTGTTGGGTAAGTTACTAAAAAAGTAATCTGTTACAAATTACTTCTCTAAAACTGTAATTGATTGCTATCGTAGACTACCAATTTACTCAATAGCTATGCTAGTTTCATGTCCCTCATACAGTGTTGGGTAAGTTACTAAAAAGTAATCTGTTACAAATTACTTTTCTAAAACTGTAATTGGTTGATATCGTAGACTACCAATTTACTCAATAGCTATGCTAGTTTCATGTCTCTCGTACAGTGTTGGGTAAGTTACTAAAAAAGTAATCTGTTACAAATTACTTTTCTAAAACTGTAATTGGTTGATATCGTAGACTACCAATTTACTCAATAGTTATGCTAGTTTCATGTCTCTCATACAGTGTTGGGTAAGTTACTAAAAAAGTAATCTGTTACAAATTACTTTTCTAAAACTGTAATTGGTTGAGATCGTAGACTACCAATTTACTCAATAGTTATGCTAGTTTCATGTCTCTCATACAGTGTTGGGTAAGTTACTAAAAAAGTAATCTGTTACAAATTACTTTTCTAAAACTGTAATTGGTTGATATCGTAGACTACCAATTTACTCAATAGCTATGCTAGTTTCATGTCTCTCATACAGTGTTGGGTAAGTTACTAAAAAAGTAATCTGTTACAAATTACTTCTCTAAAACTGTAATTGGTTGATATCGTAGACTACCAATTTACTCAATAGCTATGCTAGTTTCATGTCTCTCATACAGTGTTGGGTAAGTTACTAAAAAAGTAATCTGTTACAAATTACTTCTCTAAAATTGTAATTGATTGTTATCGTAGACTACCAATTTACTCAATAGCTATGCTAGTTTCATGTCTCTCATACAGTGTTGGGTAAATTACTCAAAAAAGTAATCTGTTACAAATTACTTTTCTAAAACTGTAATTGGTTGATATCGTAGACTACCAATTTACTCAATAGCTATGCTAGTTTCATGTCTCTCAAACAGTGTTGGGTAAGTTACTAAAAAAGTAATCTGTTACAAATTACTTTTCTAAAACTTTAGTTAGTTGATATCGTAGACTACCAATTTACTCAATAGTTATGCTAGTTTCATGTCTCTCATACAGTGTTGGGTAAGTTACTAAAAAAGTAATCTGTTACAAATTACTTTTCTAAAACTGTAATTGGTTGATATCGTAGACTACCAATTTACTCAATAGCTATGCTAGTTTCATATCTCTCATACAGTGTTGGGTAAGTTACTAAAAAAGTAATCTGTTACAAATTACTTCTCTAAAACTGTAATTGGTTGATATCGTAGACTACCAATTTACTCAATAGCTATGCTAGTTTCATGTCTCTCATACAGTGTTGGGTAAGTTACTAAAAAAGTAATCTGTTACAAATTACTTCTCTAAAACTGTAATTGATTGCTATCGTAGACTACCAATTTACTGAATAGCTATGCTAGTTTCATGTCTCTCATACAGTGTTGGGAAAGTTACTAAAAAAAATAATCTGTTACAAATTACTTCTCTAAAACTGTAATTGATTGTTATCGTAGACTACCAATTTACTCAATAGCTATGCTAGTTTCATGTCTCTCATACAGTGTTGGGTAAGTTACTAAAAAAGTAATCTGTTACAAATTACTTCTCTAAAACTGTAATTGATTGCTATCGTAGACTACCAATTTACTCAATAGCTATGCTAGTTTCATGTCTCTTGTACAGTGTTGGGAAAGTTACTAAAAAAAATAATCTGTTACAAATTACTTCTCTAAAACTGTAATTGATTGATATCGTAGACTACCAATTTACTCAATAGCTATGCTAGTTTCATGTCTCTCATACAGTGTTGGGTAAGTTACTAAAAAAGTAATCTGTTACAAATTACTTCTCTAAAACTGTAATTGATTGCTATCGTAGACTACCAATTTACTCAATAGCTATGCTAGTTTCATGTCCCTCATACAGTGTTGGGTAAGTTACTAAAAAGTAATCTGTTACAAATTACTTTTCTAAAACTGTAATTGGTTGATATCGTAGACTACCAATTTACTCAATAGCTATGCTAGTTTCATGTCTCTTGTACAGTGTTGGGTAAGTTACTAAAAAAGTAATCTGTTACAAATTACTTTTCTAAAACTGTAATTGGTTGATATCGTAGACTACCAATTTACTCAATAGTTATGCTAGTTTCATGTCTCTCATACAGTGTTGGGTAAGTTACTAAAAAAGTAATCTGTTACAAATTACTTTTCTAAAACTGTAATTGATTGTTATCGTAGACTACCAATTTACTCAATAGCTATGCTAGTTTCATGTCTCTCATACAGTGTTGGGTAAGTTACTAAAAAAGTAATCTGTTACAAATTACTTCTCTAAAACTGTAATTGATTGATATCGTAGACTACCAATTTACTCAATAGCTATGCTAGTTTCATGTCTCTTGTACAGTGTTGGGAAAGTTACTAAAAAAAATAATCTGTTACAAATTACTTCTCTAAAACTGTAATTGATTGTTATCGTAGACTACCAATTTACTCAATATCTATGCTAGTTTCATGTCTCTCATACAGTGTTGGGTAAGTTACTAAAAAAGTAATCTGTTACAAATTACTTCTCTAAAACTGTAATTGATTGCTATCGTAGACTACCAATTTACTCAATAGCTATGCTAGTTTCATGTCCCTCATACAGTGTTGGGTAAGTTACTAAAAAGTAATCTGTTACAAATTACTTTTCTAAAACTGTAATTGGTTGATATCGTAGACTACCAATTTACTCAATAGCTATGCTAGTTTCATGTCTCTCGTACAGTGTTGGGTAAGTTACTAAAAAAGTAATCTGTTACAAATTACTTTTCTAAAACTGTAATTGGTTGATATCGTAGACTACCAATTTACTCAATAGTTATGCTAGTTTCATGTCTCTCATACAGTGTTGGGTAAGTTACTAAAAAAGTAATCTGTTACAAATTACTTTTCTAAAACTGTAATTGGTTGAGATCGTAGACTACCAATTTACTCAATAGTTATGCTAGTTTCATGTCTCTCATACAGTGTTGGGTAAGTTACTAAAAAAGTAATCTGTTACAAATTACTTTTCTAAAACTGTAATTGGTTGATATCGTAGACTACCAATTTACTCAATAGCTATGCTAGTTTCATGTCTCTCATACAGTGTTGGGTAAGTTACTAAAAAAGTAATCTGTTACAAATTACTTCTCTAAAACTGTAATTGGTTGATATCGTAGACTACCAATTTACTCAATAGCTATGCTAGTTTCATGTCTCTCATACAGTGTTGGGTAAGTTACTAAAAAAGTAATCTGTTACAAATTACTTCTCTAAAATTGTAATTGATTGTTATCGTAGACTACCAATTTACTCAATAGCTATGCTAGTTTCATGTCTCTCATACAGTGTTGGGTAAATTACTCAAAAAAGTAATCTGTTACAAATTACTTTTCTAAAACTGTAATTGGTTGATATCGTAGACTACCAATTTACTCAATAGCTATGCTAGTTTCATGTCTCTCATACAGTGTTGGGTAAGTTACTAAAAAAGTAATCTGTTACAAATTACTTTTCTAAAACTTTAGTTAGTTGATATCGTAGACTACCAATTTACTCAATAGTTATGCTAGTTTCATGTCTCTCATACAGTGTTGGGTAAGTTACTAAAAAAGTAATCTGTTACAAATTACTTTTCTAAAACTGTAATTGGTTGATATCGTAGACTACCAATTTACTCAATAGCTATGCTAGTTTCATATCTCTCATACAGTGTTGGGTAAGTTACTAAAAAAGTAATCTGTTACAAATTACTTCTCTAAAACTGTAATTGGTTGATATCGTAGACTACCAATTTACTCAATAGCTATGCTAGTTTCATGTCTCTCATACAGTGTTGGGTAAGTTACTAAAAAAGTAATCTGTTACAAATTACTTCTCTAAAACTGTAATTGATTGCTATCGTAGACTACCAATTTACTGAATAGCTATGCTAGTTTCATGTCTCTCATACAGTGTTGGGAAAGTTACTAAAAAAAATAATCTGTTACAAATTACTTCTCTAAAACTGTAATTGATTGTTATCGTAGACTACCAATTTACTCAATAGCTATGCTAGTTTCATGTCTCTCATACAGTGTTGGGTAAGTTACTAAAAAAGTAATCTGTTACAAATTACTTCTCTAAAACTGTAATTGATTGCTATCGTAGACTACCAATTTACTCAATAGCTATGCTAGTTTCATGTCTCTTGTACAGTGTTGGGAAAGTTACTAAAAAAAATAATCTGTTACAAATTACTTCTCTAAAACTGTAATTGATTGTTATCGTAGACTACCAATTTACTCAATAGCTATGCTAGTTTCATGTCTCTCATACAGTGTTGGGTAAGTTACTAAAAAAGTAATCTGTTACAAATTACTTCTCTAAAACTGTAATTGATTGCTATCGTAGACTACCAATTTACTCAATAGCTATGCTAGTTTCATGTCCCTCATACAGTGTTGGGTAAGTTACTAAAAAAGTAATCTGTTACAAATTACTTTTCTAAAACTGTAATTGGTTGAGATCGTAGACTACCAATTTACTCAATAGTTATGCTAGTTTCATGTCTCTCATACAGTGTTGGGTAAGTTACTAAAAAAGTAATCTGTTACAAATTACTTTTCTAAAACTGTAATTGGTTGATATCGTAGACTACCAATTTACTCAATAGCTATGCTAGTTTCATGTCTCTCATACAGTGTTGGGTAAGTTACTAAAAAAGTAATCTGTTACAAATTACTTCTCTAAAACTGTAATTGGTTGATATCGTAGACTACCAATTTACTCAATAGCTATGCTAGTTTCATGTCTCTCATACAGTGTTGGGTAAGTTACTAAAAAAGTAATCTGTTACAAATTACTTCTCTAAAATTGTAATTGATTGTTATCGTAGACTACCAATTTACTCAATAGCTATGCTAGTTTCATGTCTCTCATACAGTGTTGGGTAAGTTACTAAAAAAGTAATCTGTTACAAATTACTTCTCTAAAACTGTAATTGATTGCTATCGTAGACTACCAATTTACTCAATAGCTATGCTAGTTTCATGTCCCTCATACAGTGTTGGGTAAGTTACTAAAAAGTAATCTGTTACAAATTACTTTTCTAAAACTGTAATTGGTTGATATCGTAGACTACCAATTTACTCAATAGCTATGCTAGTTTCATGTCTCTCGTACAGTGTTGGGTAAGTTACTAAAAAAGTAATCTGTTACAAATTACTTTTCTAAAACTGTAATTGGTTGATATCGTAGACTACCAATTTACTCAATAGTTATGCTAGTTTCATGTCTCTCATACAGTGTTGGGTAAGTTACTAAAAAAGTAATCTGTTACAAATTACTTTTCTAAAACTGTAATTGATTGTTATCGTAGACTACCAATTTACTCAATAGCTATGCTAGTTTCATGTCTCTCATACAGTGTTGGGTAAGTTACTAAAAAAGTAATCTGTTACAAATTACTTCTCTAAAACTGTAATTGATTGATATCGTAGACTACCAATTTACTCAATAGCTATGCTAGTTTCATGTCTCTTGTACAGTGTTGGGAAAGTTACTAAAAAAAATAATCTGTTACAAATTACTTCTCTAAAACTGTAATTGATTGTTATCGTAGACTACCAATTTACTCAATATCTATGCTAGTTTCATGTCTCTCATACAGTGTTGGGTAAGTTACTAAAAAAGTAATCTGTTACAAATTACTTCTCTAAAACTGTAATTGATTGCTATCGTAGACTACCAATTTACTCAATAGCTATGCTAGTTTCATGTCCCTCATACAGTGTTGGGTAAGTTACTAAAAAGTAATCTGTTACAAATTACTTTTCTAAAACTGTAATTGGTTGATATCGTAGACTACCAATTTACTCAATAGCTATGCTAGTTTCATGTCTCTCGTACAGTGTTGGGTAAGTTACTAAAAAAGTAATCTGTTACAAATTACTTTTCTAAAACTGTAATTGGTTGATATCGTAGACTACCAATTTACTCAATAGTTATGCTAGTTTCATGTCTCTCATACAGTGTTGGGTAAGTTACTAAAAAAGTAATCTGTTACAAATTACTTTTCTAAAACTGTAATTGGTTGAGATCGTAGACTACCAATTTACTCAATAGTTATGCTAGTTTCATGTCTCTCATACAGTGTTGGGTAAGTTACTAAAAAAGTAATCTGTTACAAATTACTTTTCTAAAACTGTAATTGGTTGATATCGTAGACTACCAATTTACTCAATAGCTATGCTAGTTTCATGTCTCTCATACAGTGTTGGGTAAGTTACTAAAAAGTAATCTGTTACAAATTACTTCTCTAAAACTGTAATTGGTTGATATCGTAGACTACCAATTTACTCAATAGCTATGCTAGTTTCATGTCTCTCATACAGTGTTGGGTAAGTTACTAAAAAAGTAATCTGTTACAAATTACTTCTCTAAAATTGTAATTGATTGTTATCGTAGACTACCAATTTACTCAATAGCTATGCTAGTTTCATGTCTCTCATACAGTGTTGGGTAAATTACTCAAAAAAGTAATCTGTTACAAATTACTTTTCTAAAACTGTAATTGGTTGATATCGTAGACTACCAATTTACTCAATAGCTATGCTAGTTTCATGTCTCTCATACAGTGTTGGGTAAGTTACTAAAAAAGTAATCTGTTACAAATTACTTTTCTAAAACTTTAGTTAGTTGATATCGTAGACTACCAATTTACTCAATAGTTATGCTAGTTTCATGTCTCTCATACAGTGTTGGGTAAGTTACTAAAAAAGTAATCTGTTACAAATTACTTTTCTAAAACTGTAATTGGTTGATATCGTAGACTACCAATTTACTCAATAGCTATGCTAGTTTCATATCTCTCATACAGTGTTGGGTAAGTTACTAAAAAAGTAATCTGTTACAAATTACTTCTCTAAAACTGTAATTGGTTGATATCGTAGACTACCAATTTACTCAATAGCTATGCTAGTTTCATGTCTCTCATACAGTGTTGGGTAAGTTACTAAAAAAGTAATCTGTTACAAATTACTTCTCTAAAACTGTAATTGATTGCTATCGTAGACTACCAATTTACTGAATAGCTATGCTAGTTTCATGTCTCTCATACAGTGTTGGGAAAGTTACTAAAAAAAATAATCTGTTACAAATTACTTCTCTAAAACTGTAATTGATTGTTATCGTAGACTACCAATTTACTCAATAGCTATGCTAGTTTCATGTCTCTCATACAGTGTTGGGTAAGTTACTAAAAAAGTAATCTGTTACAAATTACTTCTCTAAAACTGTAATTGATTGCTATCGTAGACTACCAATTTACTCAATAGCTATGCTAGTTTCATGTCTCTTGTACAGTGTTGGGAAAGTTACTAAAAAAAATAATCTGTTACAAATTACTTCTCTAAAACTGTAATTGATTGTTATCGTAGACTACCAATTTACTCAATAGCTATGCTAGTTTCATGTCTCTCATACAGTGTTGGGTAAGTTACTAAAAAAGTAATCTGTTACAAATTACTTCTCTAAAACTGTAATTGGTTGCTATCGTAGACTACCAATTTACTCAATAGCTATGCTAGTTTCATGTCCCTCATACAGTGTTGGGTAAGTTACTAAAAAAGTAATCTGTTACAAATTACTTTTCTAAAACTGTAATTGGTTGAGATCGTAGACTACCAATTTACTCAATAGTTATGCTAGTTTCATGTCTCTCATACAGTGTTGGGTAAGTTACTAAAAAAGTAATCTGTTACAAATTACTTTTCTAAAACTGTAATTGGTTGATATCGTAGACTACCAATTTACTCAATAGCTATGCTAGTTTCATGTCTCTCATACAGTGTTGGGTAAGTTACTAAAAAAGTAATCTGTTACAAATTACTTTTCTAAAACTGTAATTGGTTGATATCGTAGACTACCAATTTACTCAATAGCTATGCTAGTTTCATGTCTCTCATACAGTGTTGGGTAAGTTACTAAAAAAGTAATCTGTTACAAATTACTTCTCTAAAACTGTAATTGGTTGATATCGTAGACTACCAATTTACTCAATAGCTATGCTAGTTTCATGTCTCTCATACAGTGTTGGGTAAGTTACTAAAAAAGTAATCTGTTACAAATTACTTCTCTAAAATTGTAATTGATTGTTATCGTAGACTACCAATTTACTCAATAGCTATGCTAGTTTCATGTCTCTCATACAGTGTTGGGTAAATTACTCAAAAAAGTAATCTGTTACAAATTACTTTTCTAAAACTGTAATTGGTTGATATCGTAGACTACCAATTTACTCAATAGCTATGCTAGTTTCATGTCTCTCATACAGTGTTGGGTAAGTTACTAAAAAAGTAATCTGTTACAAATTACTTCTCTAAAACTGTAATTGGTTGATATCGTAGACTACCAATTTACTCAATAGCTATGCTAGTTTCATGTCTCTCATACAGTGTTGGGTAAGTTACTAAAAAAGTAATCTGTTACAAATTACTTCTCTAAAATTGTAATTGATTGTTATCGTAGACTACCAATTTACTCAATAGCTATGCTAGTTTCATGTCTCTCATACAGTGTTGGGTAAGTTACTAAAAAAGTAATCTGTTACAAATTACTTCTCTAAAACTGTAATTGATTGCTATCGTAGACTACCAATTTACTCAATAGCTATGCTAGTTTCATGTCTCTTGTACAGTGTTGGGAAAGTTACTAAAAAAAATAATCTGTTACAAATTACTTCTCTAAAACTGTAATTGATTGTTATCGTAGACTACCAATTTACTCAATAGCTATGCTAGTTTCATGTCCCTCATACAGTGTTGGGTAAGTTACTAAAAAGTAATCTGTTACAAATTACTTTTCTAAAACTGTAATTGGTTGATATCGTAGACTACCAATTTACTCAATAGCTATGCTAGTTTCATGTCTCTCGTACAGTGTTGGGTAAGTTACTAAAAAAGTAATCTGTTACAAATTACTTTTCTAAAACTGTAATTGGTTGATATCGTAGACTACCAATTTACTCAATAGTTATGCTAGTTTCATGTCTCTCATACAGTGTTGGGTAAGTTACTAAAAAAGTAATCTGTTACAAATTACTTTTCTAAAACTGTAATTGGTTGAGATCGTAGACTACCAATTTACTCAATAGTTATGCTAGTTTCATGTCTCTCATACAGTGTTGGGTAAGTTACTAAAAAAGTAATCTGTTACAAATTACTTTTCTAAAACTGTAATTGGTTGATATCGTAGACTACCAATTTACTCAATAGCTATGCTAGTTTCATGTCTCTCATACAGTGTTGGGTAAGTTACTAAAAAAGTAATCTGTTACAAATTACTTCTCTAAAACTGTAATTGGTTGATATCGTAGACTACCAATTTACTCAATAGCTATGCTAGTTTCATGTCTCTCATACAGTGTTGGGTAAGTTACTAAAAAAGTAATCTGTTACAAATTACTTCTCTAAAATTGTAATTGATTGTTATCGTAGACTACCAATTTACTCAATAGCTATGCTAGTTTCATGTCTCTCATACAGTGTTGGGTAAATTACTCAAAAAAGTAATCTGTTACAAATTACTTTTCTAAAACTGTAATTGGTTGATATCGTAGACTACCAATTTACTCAATAGCTATGCTAGTTTCATGTCTCTCATACAGTGTTGGGTAAGTTACTAAAAAAGTAATCTGTTACAAATTACTTTTCTAAAACTTTAGTTAGTTGATATCGTAGACTACCAATTTACTCAATAGTTATGCTAGTTTCATGTCTCTCATACAGTGTTGGGTAAGTTACTAAAAAAGTAATCTGTTACAAATTACTTTTCTAAAACTGTAATTGGTTGATATCGTAGACTACCAATTTACTCAATAGCTATGCTAGTTTCATATCTCTCATACAGTGTTGGGTAAGTTACTAAAAAAGTAATCTGTTACAAATTACTTCTCTAAAACTGTAATTGGTTGATATCGTAGACTACCAATTTACTCAATAGCTATGCTAGTTTCATGTCTCTCATACAGTGTTGGGTAAGTTACTAAAAAAGTAATCTGTTACAAATTACTTCTCTAAAACTGTAATTGATTGCTATCGTAGACTACCAATTTACTGAATAGCTATGCTAGTTTCATGTCTCTCATACAGTGTTGGGAAAGTTACTAAAAAAAATAATCTGTTACAAATTACTTCTCTAAAACTGTAATTGGTTGAGATCGTAGACTACCAATTTACTCAATAGTTATGCTAGTTTCATGTCTCTCATACAGTGTTGGGTAAGTTACTAAAAAAGTAATCTGTTACAAATTACTTTTCTAAAACTGTAATTGGTTGATATCGTAGACTACCAATTTACTCAATAGCTATGCTAGTTTCATGTCTCTCATACAGTGTTGGGTAAGTTACTAAAAAAGTAATCTGTTACAAATTACTTTTCTAAAACTGTAATTGGTTGATATCGTAGACTACCAATTTACTCAATAGCTATGCTAGTTTCATGTCTCTCATACAGTGTTGGGTAAGTTACTAAAAAAGTAATCTGTTACAAATTACTTCTCTAAAACTGTAATTGGTTGATATCGTAGACTACCAATTTACTCAATAGCTATGCTAGTTTCATGTCTCTCATACAGTGTTGGGTAAGTTACTAAAAAAGTAATCTGTTACAAATTACTTCTCTAAAATTGTAATTGATTGTTATCGTAGACTACCAATTTACTCAATAGCTATGCTAGTTTCATGTCTCTCATACAGTGTTGGGTAAATTACTCAAAAAAGTAATCTGTTACAAATTACTTTTCTAAAACTGTAATTGGTTGATATCGTAGACTACCAATTTACTCAATAGCTATGCTAGTTTCATGTCTCTCATACAGTGTTGGGTAAGTTACTAAAAAAGTAATCTGTTACAAATTACTTCTCTAAAACTGTAATTGGTTGATATCGTAGACTACCAATTTACTCAATAGCTATGCTAGTTTCATGTCTCTCATACAGTGTTGGGTAAGTTACTAAAAAAGTAATCTGTTACAAATTACTTCTCTAAAATTGTAATTGATTGTTATCGTAGACTACCAATTTACTCAATAGCTATGCTAGTTTCATGTCTCTCATACAGTGTTGGGTAAGTTACTAAAAAAGTAATCTGTTACAAATTACTTCTCTAAAACTGTAATTGATTGCTATCGTAGACTACCAATTTACTCAATAGCTATGCTAGTTTCATGTCTCTTGTACAGTGTTGGGAAAGTTACTAAAAAAAATAATCTGTTACAAATTACTTCTCTAAAACTGTAATTGATTGTTATCGTAGACTACCAATTTACTCAATAGCTATGCTAGTTTCATGTCCCTCATACAGTGTTGGGTAAGTTACTAAAAAGTAATCTGTTACAAATTACTTTTCTAAAACTGTAATTGGTTGATATCGTAGACTACCAATTTACTCAATAGCTATGCTAGTTTCATGTCTCTCGTACAGTGTTGGGTAAGTTACTAAAAAAGTAATCTGTTACAAATTACTTTTCTAAAACTGTAATTGGTTGATATCGTAGACTACCAATTTACTCAATAGTTATGCTAGTTTCATGTCTCTCATACAGTGTTGGGTAAGTTACTAAAAAAGTAATCTGTTACAAATTACTTTTCTAAAACTGTAATTGGTTGAGATCGTAGACTACCAATTTACTCAATAGTTATGCTAGTTTCATGTCTCTCATACAGTGTTGGGTAAGTTACTAAAAAAGTAATCTGTTACAAATTACTTTTCTAAAACTGTAATTGGTTGATATCGTAGACTATCAATTTACTCAATAGCTATGCTAGTTTCATGTCTCTCATACAGTGTTGGGTAAGTTACTAAAAAAGTAATCTGTTACAAATTACTTCTCTAAAACTGTAATTGGTTGATATCGTAGACTACCAATTTACTCAATAGCTATGCTAGTTTCATGTCTCTCATACAGTGTTGGGTAAGTTACTAAAAAAGTAATCTGTTACAAATTACTTCTCTAAAATTGTAATTGATTGTTATCGTAGACTACCAATTTACTCAATAGCTATGCTAGTTTCATGTCTCTCATACAGTGTTGGGTAAATTACTCAAAAAAGTAATCTGTTACAAATTACTTTTCTAAAACTGTAATTGGTTGATATCGTAGACTACCAATTTACTCAATAGCTATGCTAGTTTCATGTCTCTCATACAGTGTTGGGTAAGTTACTAAAAAGTAATCTGTTACAAATTACTTTTCTAAAACTGTAATTGGTTGATATTGTAGACTACCAATTTACTCAATAGCTATGCTAGTTTCATGTCTCTCATACAGTGTTGGGTAAGTTACTAAAAAAGTAATCTGTTACAAATTACTTTTCTAAAACTTTAATTAGTTGATATCGTAGACTACCAATTTACTCAATAGTTATGCTAGTTTCATGTCTCTCATACAGTGTTGGGTAAGTTACTAAAAAAGTAATCTGTTACAAATTACTTTTCTAAAACTGTAATTGGTTGATATCGTAGACTACCAATTTACTCAATAGCTATGCTAGTTTCATGTCTCTCATACAGTGTTGGGTAAGTTACTAAAAAAGTAATCTGTTACAAATTACTTCTCTAAAACTGTAATTGGTTGATATCGTAGACTACCAATTTACTCAATAGCTATGCTAGTTTCATGTCTCTCATACAGTGTTGGGTAAGTTACTAAAAAAGTAATCTGTTACAAATTACTTCTCTAAAATTGTAATTGATTGTTATCGTAGACTACCAGTTTACTTAATAGCTATGCTAGTTTCATGTCTCTCATACAGTGTTGGGTAAATTACTCAAAAAAGTAATCTGTTACAAATTACTTTTCTAAAACTGTAATTGGTTGATATCGTAGACTACCAATTTACTCAATAGCTATGCTAGTTTCATGTCTCTCATACAGTGTTGGGTAAGTTACTAAAAAAGTAATCTTTTACAAATTACTTTTCTAAAACTGTAATTGGTTGGTATTGTAGACTACCAATTTACTCAATAGCTATGCTAGTTTCATGTCTCTCATACAGTGTTGGGTAAGTTACTAAAAAAGTAATCTGTTACAAATTACTTTTCTAAAACTGTAATTGGTTGATATCGTAGACTACCAATTTACTCAATAGCTATGCTAGTTTCATGTCTCTCATACAGTGTTGGGTAAGTTACTAAAAAAGTAATCTTTTACAAATTACTTTTCTAAAACTGTAATTGGTTGGTATTGTAGACTACCAATTTACTCAATAGCTATGCTAGTTTCATGTCTCTCATACAGTGTTGGGTAAGTTACTAAAAAAGTAATCTGTTACAAATTACTTTTCTAAAACTTTAATTGGTTGATATCGTAGACTACCAATTTACTCAATAGTTATGCTAGTTTCATGTCTCTCATACAGTGTTGGGTAAGTTACTAAAAAAGTAATCTGTTACAAATTACTTTTCTAAAACTTTAATTGGTTGATATCGTAGACTACCAATTTACTCAATAGTTATGCTAGTTTCATGTCCCTCATACAGTGTTGGGTAAGTTACTAAAAAAGTAATCTGTTACAAATTACTTTTCTAAAACTGTAATTGGTTGATATCGTAGACTACCAATTTACTCAATAGCTATGCTAGTTTCATGTCTCTCATACAGTGTTGGGTAAGTTACTAAAAAAGTAATCTGTTACAAATTACTTTTCTAAAACTTTAATTGGTTGAGATCGTAGACTACCAATTTACTAAATAGCTATGCTAGTTTCATGTCTCTCAATCTATTACAAAATACTTCTCTAAGATTGGGATCAGATTACTTTACTGATTACTTTACTGAAAAGGTAAATCACAGTACTAATTACTTTCTAAAACACTTTCTCAAAAAAAGCTCATATGAACAAATCATTATTCTACATAAATAATATTTAGAAAGTAAAAGTAATTACATTTATTGAATGTCAGTAACTGTAATCTGATTACAAGAATTTAAATGATATTTACACTACTTTTTAGCTAACAAGTAATTATGTTAAAGTAACTGATTACTTTATAATCAGATTACACCCAACACTGCACTCATATCACTTGGCGAACTCTTCTCACGTAAAACAATTGCAATTCAAATCAATATTTCATTTCTAATTATTCTTTATTATTGATACAGTAAGTAGCTATGGAATAAGCAGGATTATGTACAGTTAATCGTTCATTGTCTCTAACCAAATCTTATTATCATTTGGGGTTTATTTTGTGATTATGGCCAGTTGACTGTACATTATAGCTTACATCCTTACTATGGTGAGATCATAATAAATCAGTGTAATATTACTGTCAAACTCTTCAAGAGTTCTGAGAAGTGTGAGGGCAAAGCCTTGAGATAACTTTAACTTTTAAGTGCCGCATTTGAATTCAGGCAGGTCAGCGCTGACGATAATCAGACCATCTCTGTCTCGTCCTCATGCTGATTTACCTGATCTGTCAATCTCTCCAACCTATTTATCGATACTTAAGAAGTGACCCTGTCATTTCACAGGTCAACTCACTCTAATTATGCTGTGGTGATTTAATCTGTTTTTAAACTGCCAGACGGACACATGAAAAATGTCATTAACCTCACAATTTTCAATATCTGCTCTTTATTAGACGGAGCGTCCACTGGCTCGCTGATGAACAGTGATTTAGACCCCAGACGCTAAGAGAGAAAACAAGAGAGAGGGATGGAGGAGAGACTGAGTCTCTGTTACAACATCAGACACAAAGGCTGTTCTTCAAATTGTAAGGCAACGTCGCACATTGACCTATCGGCATACAAATATAACAATAAAAGACCACTGTGCAAAAAAGTGTAATTCATGTACCGCTGTTTAGCAGTGGTATAAATGAATCATTCCAAATGACTCACCAGCTCATGAGGTATCGGTTTAGTATAACCCGATTCACCAGTAAATGACTCTTCTGAACCTGTTCTTTGGAACGAATCATTCCAAATGACTCACCAGCTCATGAGATATCAGTTTAGTATAGCCCGATTCACCAATAAATTACTCTTATGAACCTGTTCTTTGGAATGAATCATTCCAAATGACTCACCAGCTCATGAGATATCGGTTTAGTATAGCCCGATTCACCAATAAATGACTCTTATGAACCTGTTCTTTGGAATGAATCATTCCAAATGACTCACCAGCTCATGAGATATCGGTTTAGTATAGCCCGATTCACCAATAAATGACTCTTATGAACCTGTTCTTTGGAATGAATCATTCCAAATGACTCACCAGCTCATGAGATATCGGTTTAGTATAGCCCGTCACCAAAAAGTGACTTTTCTGAACCTGTTCATTGGAACGAATCATTCCAAATGACTCACCAAGTCAGGACTTATCCATTTAGTAAAGTCTGATTTAAGAACAACCGACTCTTATGAACCGGTTCTTTGGAATGAATCACTCCAATTGAAAGACCAAGTCACGGGTTATCGGATTAGAGTATAGTCCGATGCACAAACAAATGACTCTTGTGAATAAATTGTCATTTATTTTGAATAAATCATTTGAAATGACTCTCCAACTCACGAGTTATCAGTTTAGTGTATTCAGATTCACGAACAAATGACTCCTTTGAACCGGACCTTTGGAATAAATCAATCCAAATGACTCATCAAGTCACACGTTATTGGTTTAGTGTAGTCTGATTCTACATATTCACTCTTATGAATCAATTGTATAAATT